>BLKR01003509.1:0-115446 GCA_011170035.1 Teleogryllus occipitalis | reverse complement strand
ACTCCTTCGCCGACTCCTTCGCCGACTCCTTCACCGACTCCTTCACCGACTCCCTCACCGACTCCTTCACCGACTCCTTCACCGACTCCTTCACCGACTCCTTCACCGACTCCCTCACCGACTCCTTCACCGACTCCTTCACCGACTCCCTCACCGACTCCCTCACCGACTCCCTCACCGACTCCCTCACCGACTCCCTCACCGACTCCCTCACCGACTCCCTCACCGACTCCCTCACCGTGTCCCCCATCGGTTCCTTTACCAACTCCCTTACTGTTATCCCCTTTCTCTGTCCCCCCTGCTTGTAGATTCCCAAACCCGTCCTGTTCCCGGGACCGCTCGCTTTCTCATTCTTTTCTTCCGTCCCCTCTTCGATCCCTTTCCCGCTCGGACTCGGGCTCGCGTTCCTGGTCCTGGGTCACCTCCGTCTCCACGCCCGCCGCTCCCGCCCGTATGCCCACCGCCGCCTCCGAGGCGGCCTCCCCTGACTTGGCCGCTTCCGCCACCTCCGCCGCCACCGCCGGCCACTTAATCGACTCGGCCGGACGCCGCCTAAGTTATCTCGTTGGCCAAATGCGCCCTGCAAACGAGGGACCGGAGGCCCTGCGGCGCGGTCACCGGGCGGAGGCGGGGGCGGGGGCGGGGGCGGGGGCGGGGGCGGGGGCGGTCACGGCGGCGGTGTCGGTGGTAGCCCATTGGGCCAAGAGGCCCTCGGCCAGTGGGGCACGATTAAGAAAGCGCCGGAGGCAGGGCAGTCGCTGCAGAGGTAGCTACACAGGGGACGTTTAGGCTCTTCTTTTTTGCTAGCCTAAGAGCCAGTCTGTAGCAGGGTTCGTTAGGATCCGTAGTCGACGTATGCAGGGACGTCCCCCCCCCATCCGACGCTTGATTTCGGATTGAGGGTGATGATAGGATGATTAATGATACTGATGATGATAGGAATGCAATGGGAATAAAATAATTTCTATGATTCGTGGCCCGTTGTAAATGGTGCTGCTCCAGCTTTCTCCTGATTGAGGGAACCTCGGAAATCACTAATCAAAAGATTTTTCCCACGAATTCGATAGACTTACCGATGTTTAAGACTTCAAGTACAGGCCTATTCCGGGTATCGAATCCAAGAACTCAATCATTTGAGTGCTCGAGCCATGGCGCGATCCTTTTTACGCTCTCTGCTTCCGGCGATGGTTAAAATAAGCTCTTAAAGGACGAAAAATAGGCTGTATAAATTGAAATGAAAATAACTATTCAGAATAAATGATATTTTAATTCATATTGAGTTACTGGTACATACTTACGTTGGCATTATTATTTTTTGTTTTATATATTATTTGTATTATTAATTTACAATGCGCACAGAAATTGAAAGAAAATTATAGAGCCTTCCACCGGTCTTTGGTATTGTTAGATACCCAGGATCTAGGCAAAATCCAAAAACAATGAAAAATTCAAATTCTGATTTGTATTAAAAATGCAAATATTTGATTTAAACTATAATCATTACATTTCGCTGAAGTTTCATGAAAGTAAAGCTTGCTCAAATGTTTGCAGTGTGGTTGCCAAAAAAGATTCGTCCGTGCACTGAAAATCGATTCGCTCGCAAATCGATATCGCTTATCGACTGTCGGATACGAGCGCTTTTATTGCATTTAACTTTCTACATTCTAAAACTTATATGGCCCCTTCAAAATCGACCTCGCTTGTGGATTGATAGGAAGGAAGATGTAATTCTGAAGAATGAGTGATTGAATTTTGTGGCCCATTACCTGCAGTTTACCTTAAATGCTCAACGCGAGAGTATTTCTACGAATTAAACCAACTTGAATAGTTCAAACTAGCATGATCGGCATTAATTTGAGAAAATTACTAATAAGAAGGGCTGGATATATTTGCAATATTGTTCTGAGCACATAGACATAATTATCAGCTCCCAAATATAATTATCAGTCACTGAAATGCTTCAACCACGAAACAGTTTCTAAATAACAAATATTTAATTATTTTAAAATTATTATTTCAATTATTCGAAGTCCAGCAGATAAACCCAATTAAAAGACTTTATAAAACTTAAAAATAAAATGAAAGAGTTTGTCTCAATTGCTGGAACTAGAAATAAATAAACCAATAGAACAAACAAACAAAACAACAAACAAACAAACAAACAAACAAACAAATCAACAATGAAGGCAGTGACGAAATTGTATGAATTAAAAAAAATTGACAATGAGTCTGTTAATGTATAAGTATTTTAGTCATCAATGTTGATACAGGCATTTTAGGCACTGTAAATGGAGTTCCGCAATATCGTAAAATCATGGATCGAGATAGTAAATGATTTGAGTATCTACATCCCAACATCAAAAATGCATTTCCTCAAAACTCCGATATTTAGTAACAGAAATGAAAGTATCGGTGCGCTTCTGAAATTGAACGAAAGGTCGCAGGGGAACGGATGTTAAAGGGAAGGGGAACGAATGTTGAAGGTTGAAACACGGTCGGCACGTTTGACACGGCCCAAGATGAGTGTTAGGGTTAGATTAAAGATGTCACGAACACGAGAAAGAGCACAAAAACGCAGCTAGGATTCGCTCAAAGCAGAATGATAGGACGATATTAGTTACTCTGTGGCAGAGACAGAAAGTCTGCATAAATATAGAAAAGAAATATCGTGTGGGACGAATGTGGCGAAAGGATATTAAGGAGAATAATGGGTAGGGACCAAAAGACTACGATAAAATGTAGTGCGAGGATAAAATGTCTAATCTGCCAAGAATATGATACATAAATGGACATATTCGAGAAAGTTGACGTGCATTTGAAGCAAATGAACAAACTGGTGGATATGGAAATATTTTATTAAATTACTGAAAGTTAATGGGTTAAACGTCGTAAATGGTAACAGAAATAAACGTCCCCATTTTCTGTGGATATTAAAACAATTGTGACTGATTATTTTTCAACAATCATAATTATCATGGTAACTGAAGAACTGCACGAAACCAACAATCTTTAGGTTTAAAAACAAAGAAAATGAGAAGGCTACAAAACCCTCATAGAAGGAAAATTGTAGAAGAAACTTATGAATCACATGTCGGCCACAAAATAGATTAAAGCTTGACACTGGCGATTTCAAAGCGAATCCTTAACTATATTTACCATAATAGCAGTATCGATTTGACTACCCTGGGAGGCAAGGGAACATCACAAGTTCTGGTGGACATCGTACACGTGCTCGTGTGCATATGTGACCGACTCTATACATGTGTATGTGCATTGATTGTGTGTAAGAGTATCGATATGAGTACCCAGGGAGGCAAGGGAACATCACAAGTTCTGGTGGATATCGTACACGTGCTCGTGTGCATATGTGACCGACTCTATACATGTGTATGTGCATTGATTGTGTGTAAGAGTATCGATATGAGTACCCAGGGAGGCAAGGAAACATCACAAGTTCTGGTGGATATCGTACACGTGCTCGTGCGCATATGTGACCGACTCTATACATGTGTATGTACATTGATTGTGTGTAAGAGTATCGATATGAGTACCCAGGGAGGCAAGGGAACATCACAAGTTCTGGTGGATATCGTACACGTGCTCGTGTGCATATGTGACCGACTCTATACATGTGTATGTGCATTGATTGTGTGTAAGAGTATCGATATGAGTACCCAGGGAGGCAAGGAAACATCACAAGTTCTGGTGGATATCGTACACGTGCTCGTGCGCATATGTGACCGACTCTATACATGTGTATGTACATTGATTGTGTGTAAGAGTATCGATATGAGTACCCAGGGAGGCAAGGGAACATCACAAGTTCTGGTGGATATCGTACACGTGCTCGTGTGCATATGTGACCGACTCTATACATGTGTATGTGCATTGATTGTGTGTAAGAGTATCGATATGAGTACCCAGGGAGGCAAGGGAACATCACAAGTTCTGGTGGATATCGTACACGTGCTCGTGTGCATATGTGACCGACTCTATACATGTGTATGTGCATTGATTGTGTGTAAGAGTATCGATATGAGTACCCAGGGAGGCAAGGAAACATCACAAGTTCTGGTGGTACACGTGCTCGTGTGCATATGTGACCGAGTCTGTACATATGTGCGTATGTGCAAGTGAACGAGTGTGAGTATTTGAGTGCCTGCGTGAGTGCGCGTGACGCTAAAAGTCACGCACAAACTAAGTGGAAGAAGTGGGCGAAAGGACAACGAGGGCGGAGGCAACGGCCGCGGAGCCGGAGGGGCGAACGGAGGCGCAGACATTGATTATGATGGATGACGGCTGAGGCCACAGCGCATGCAGGGAAGCAGCGGATCTAGGGCAGCGCACTGAATAGCAGCCAAACAAGGGTAATTTTCCGAATACGTTTGATTAAACAGAGTGAGGCGAGCGCGGATCTGACACGACCCGCTTTGGACGCTGCCCAACAATGCGAGGGAACAGACGCTCTCACACGGTTCACCGGAGAACGATGCGTTTTCGACTAGTATTTTCATACTCTATGCGAACTAGCCATGTCGCAATGTAGCTAATAATGACGCAATGTAGCTAATAATGGCGCAATGTGGCTAATAATGACGCAATGTAGCTAATAATGACGCAATGTAGCTAATAATGACGCAATGTAGGTAATAAAGCAGTCCCGGACAATTTGGTTGGTCGGTTGCTTAATGATTACGGACGCGTCAACAGCGTAGGTCATTAGTCCCGTAAGTATATTGCATGTTTTTTCCTCGGGAGATGGCGGTGGTCTTACCCCGCTGGATGGCGAGATTCGGTGCGCCGACCTACCGTCGGCTAGCGGGGTTTCCCCCTAACCAGGACACTCCCACCAGCGGGGCACCGCCCCAACCGGGACAAGCTCTAAGCTCCCGACCGGTCTCCTGGAATATGTGATAGTGCAGCATATGTTAGTGTAAATGTGTGTGTGTGTGTAAGGGGAGAGGATAGGGCAAGGAAGAGGAAGGAAAGATCGTGCGCGGTCCGTGGCCCGTTTGCTAGGGTACTGATCCGACATTCGCCGGGTGTTGATCGGAGAAACCACGAAAAACTACCGATCAGAGCACCCGGTCGCTACTATTCTCCTCCAGACAGCGACTGAATTCAACCTAGCTGAAAAGCTAGTGTCTAAATAAATAGAAATATAGCAGATGTAGAATCAGCGATGGTATAAAATGGAATGAAGAATAAAAACTTTTTATTTTGTGTAATGCGATTCACATGCATGGAGAACGCTGGATGATAGATAAAATTACTTTTTAAAATAACCTTAAAGGGATTGTGGTTCACAGATAGGTAGTGTACATTGGACGTACTTTGCTTTGGGTACTAGCACTATACATGTGTACTTTATTTTGGGTGTCAGTGGCATGATAATAATTGGCGTTATTGTTGACTTAATGTTTTTATTATCAATCAGATTTGCAGCTTTTGATCAATTAGCCATAATCAAATCTGCCGTGTGAAGTCATGACTTGACCAGTCTTTGTAGTACAAAAAATCCCTCCGTCTCTACGAGACGTATGGAATGTGCACGTACCTTGTGCACTCTTAAACAAACTTGTAGACTGGGCACAAGAACTTATTATCCCTTCTGAATCTTAAATGTAAGAACCTTCTGCGCCACTAGGTATCGTCCATGCAAAGACAACTCTTTAGACGCGGGAACTCACATTTGTCCGATCACAATCCTGCATACAACCTTTTATATTTGCGGTATTCTGCGTTTGTTATGTAAACCCAGTGTTAGTCTGTTTTACACCAAACAAGCCAAGCCGACATTTTTGAGCTGACAAAATGTATTGTTCATAGAAGAGACTCACAAATCCCTAAATATCGAGTGTGTTCTCTTCTTGCGTGTTGTGCGTGAGTGTGTTTGTGCAACACTAAATATGGACAAGTCTAGCAAAACGTTAAAGTTAACAGTTAACGTTAAACGTTACAGTTTTGAAGCAACATTTCATGAGAACTTAACAACATTTTTGAGAACTAACTTAACAACTTTAAACGCGACATTTAATGTGAACTTATCGTGAACTTTCGAATACATCTTTTAATAGCACATTATTTGTATTTGAAGACCAGCTCTAGTGGTCGTACAATTATACAAGTCAGGATTTGAAACAGTCCAGGAGATTTCATGTATTACCCGCACAACTTTTCTTCGTCGATACCTCAAATTATTGGAAAAATTAGCACTTAATTTATAGAGAAAGTTGCGAAGGCATGACTGATATTCCAGAGATTAGTTTTGTTTCATAAAATCAAGTGGTCAATGTCGTAACTAATACCCCCACTCCACCCGCATTTCTCCAAGCCATCGTTCAAGGAAAGGTGCACGATTAATACATGTTGATCACCAGGCATACGAGGTTACCTCACATTCAGAGGTAAATATTACCCAGGGTTGCCAATCGTCCTCAAATTGAGAGAACAGTCCTCGATTGACGCCAATTGTCCTCTCGTCCTCTTTTTTCAATGTCCTCATTTTAGTAAATTTTAAACATTTGTGGTCAATTATTTTACCACATGACTAACATCTGCCACGTACCGTCCATTGTGTAATTTAGAATAGAAAATATGAATATCCTTTTTCTGAATGCTGACACACGCATGCATGATAGTGTCTAGCGACTAAAATAAAAAAAGAGTCGCTTAAACCATCTTCATCTGCATTTTGTGAACGAATTTTTTCACTTGAATGGGCAAATGGAGAGAAGCAAGAAATAGAGCTGATGTTAGTCTAAATTAAATATTTATAAAACTAAATGTGTTGATGCGGATTTTTTGTTTGTCGAGTGTCCTTCCTTTTATATGAACATTGTTGATAACCCTCCGTATAGCTGTGTTATATGAAATTTCTCAAAATATATTTATTGGAAAAAAAGTATTATTGTCCCTCTTCAAGCTTTAGAAATTTGTTACTTTTATTCTGAGAACCTGTAGAAGTCATTTTCAAAGTTCGATAATAGGAAGAAAGGTTATATGTGAGAGATTTTGTTGAATGCGTCACGCTAGTCTTAATCACGAAGATATGTTCAGTTGAAATTGTTTAATCGGAAATGGATTTATTTAGTAATATATATACTTAAAAAGTAAGGATTTGATTTAAAAAGTCGCTTCGACTTTGTACTCTACTGAGATTTGTGATATTTTCTTAAAATGAATGGGGAGAGGCCTTAAATGTACTATCACTCATTAACTTGTATAATATTAAAAACAATACATTTTAATAATATCTTAAAGTTAATAGAATGACCGATTATATGCCGACATTTGTTCATTATTTACTCTCATTGTGCGAGGTACAATCGGTACACCGAAACAAGTCGACGTTTCGTCGTGTAGCGCGAGAAACGTGCGAGCATTTAGTAAAGTAGAGATAATGAGTAGTTCTAATTTAATTAACCAATTTTAATATTATTTTTGAAAAATATAATATTACTGGATTCAATTTCAGTGAGATATGTAATAGAAGAATAACAAAATATAAAGTATCATCTTCACCATTGTAATTCGCACAGCATATACGTATTACACGTACATGCTGTGCATAACCATTTCAGTACATCTACTTCAATTTTTTTAAGTGTTACAATTTATACTGTTTCATGACATATGAATATATCTCAAATGTACAAATCTAAAATAACTACCAAAGCCGTACTCAAAAGTTTCATAGGAATAATTAGCCTTTATTTTCGGTGATAAACACCGCATGTACCGCACTAAAACAGGACAAAAAGGAAGTGCATATGGTTTGGTAGCTTTTTCAAAGAATCTTCCCTGTAACACAGTATACAAAAGCATTGTATCCATTGCTAGGATGGAGTATCTGATTTTTCCTCATCCATGCCGGTTTATTCAGTGAGTCCTTGTAACTTCATCATTATTATCATCATCATCAATATCTCTATCACCGCGTCTATCATTATTGCACCACAATCGCGTGGCGATAGAACGATGATACAAATATCATTTCCACCATGCCATCATAGAATTTAACACCGTTATATTCACCATCACCACCATTTTGTTTTAATATTAATGCAAAAATATATTTATTTGTAAATTATAGTGTTCTGCTCGTAGGATTTAAATAAAATATACTAGCAGTAATATTTATCTCTGTATTTATCAATCTACGTATCTGCCATGCCATCTTCTTCTCCTCCACCAATTCAACCATTATTCCAACACGTCAGTCCTACCCGTTCCCTTTTGACACCAGGGTTCTCCCTACCGCCGAAATTGCCGTCATGTTTACATCGTTTTCACATCTCCTCAGCACCCATATAACACAAGTACTTCAGCCACTACCATCCACGTCGACACCACAAGCACCAAGAACTTCTCCGCCGTCGCCGACGCCGCGTCCAGTGCACCGCGCCCGTTGGCAAAAACGAGTCACTTGCACGCTTCGTCGCCCGCGGCATTGGGTGCAGCGGCACTTGCAGCGCTGCAGCTGCAGCTGACTCCCACGTGCGCCACCAGGGGAAGGAGGGGGAGGAGCAACGGCGCACTTGGGACACATTACAACGGGAGCGGACGCTCCAAGTGACCCCGACCGCGCAACGCCCAGCCACCACCACCCCCGCCGCCCGCACGGTCGCAGTCGGGCATCCCCGACGGCTTCTTCTCCTCCTTCTTATTTGCGGCTGTCCACCTCCTCGTTCTTCGCTGTCGCCTGATCCACGTTCTTTCTTCCGCTCCGGCTTGAGCTTCGTCACCACCTCTATGTCGCTCCACCGACCGCGACCCCGCCTCATTCTCCGCCTCCACCTCTGTCGCCTTCTTCGCCTCCTTCCCCGCGTCCTTCGCTGTCTCCTCCACCTCCGTCGCTTTGTCCACCTCCGCCTCTATCTCTGCCTCCTTCGACACTTTCTTCTCCACCTCCGCCTCCTCCGTCTCCTCCGCCTCCGTCTCAATCTCCTTCTCCGTCTCCTTCTCCGTCTCCGTCTCCTTCTCCGTCTCCGTCTCCTTCTCCGTCTCCGTCTCCTTCTCCATATCCTTCTCCGTCTCCTTCTCCGTCTCCTTCTCCGTCTCCTTCTCCGTCTCCTTCTCCGTCTCCTTCTCCGTCTCCTTCTCCGTCTCCTTCTCCGTCTCCTTCTCCGTCTCCTTCTCCGTCTCCTTCTCCGTCTCCTTCTCCGTCTCCTTCTCCGTCTCCTTCTCCGCCTCCTTCTCCTCCTTCTCCACCTCCAACTCCGTTCCCTTCTTCGCCTTCGTCTCCTTCTCCGCCTCCGTCTCCTCCGCCTCCGTCTTCTTCTCCGCTTCCGTCTCCTTCTCCGCCTCCATCTCCTTCTCCGCCTTCGTCTCCTTCTCAGCCTCCGTCTCCTCCTCTGCCACCATCTCCTTCTCCACCTCCACCTCCGTTTCCTTCCCTCCGTCATTCGCTGACTCCTCTGCCTCAACCTCTTTCTCTGCCTCTGTCTCCTTCTCCGTCTCTGTTTCCTTCTCCGCCACCGCCTCTTTCGCCACCTCTGCCTCCTCAGCCATCACCTTCACCCCTGTCACCCCCCCGTGCTGCTGGAACTTGCTCAAGGAGAGATCTTGGAGCACCGGATCCTGCGGAACTTCCTTCGCGCTGACCCAAGTAAGTTTGAATGGCCCGCGCGGACGGCGGCACCGCACGGCAAGACCTTCCGGGGAGACCATCAACCACGAAGATCTCGGGTTCAGTTGTCCGGCCCGAAACTCCTCGCTTTGTGAAGGTTTCATTAGAAAAGAGCCGTTGCAACACAAATTGAAGTGGATCTTTTATTTGTCAAGGCTTGCATTAGCGCATCTTACCAGCTCAGTAATAATCTGCACATACGTATCTAATGTTGCCTCTCGGGATTGTTTCCTTGTACAAAACTCCATGCTTCTACACTTTTCAGGAAAGGACAACTACTTGATAAATAACTTGGAGATGGAATTGTAAAGTTATTAGCCCAAATCAATGAACTCTACAAGTACCAGTTTAAACAATTCTTTGCAACCCGTTAATATACACAAATTCAAATCTTAATTTAATTTCAATTAAATGATTTGATATACACTACCGACAACTTACTGCGGAATTATGTATTTTGATTTTTTGTTGACAAAATGTTATAGCTTCCTCAAATAAAATCGGTTATGATCGTAAAATAAATTTCAAAAATTGACAAAAGTTCTTTTTTTTTAATAAAACGTTATATGTGCTCTAACATTGTGAATGGCTCGAAGGTGAAATCTCATAGAGTTCTAAAGTGCTAGCAACTCATGCGTGCAATATCAATTGCTTCGACATTCATTTCGTTTGCATTTCTGCAAAGCATGCAGTTTGCATTGTGATCCTAATAGCTACTTTGCTATATTTAAAAGTGCAATCATTTTTTCCAAAACCATTTTGTGTGGTTTTGTTCAGCAGCATTTCTAGTGCAGCAGGCCACTAACTATTATTTTTATTATTATTATTATTATTATTATTATTATTATTATTATTATCATGATTATTATCATTATTATTATTATTTTATTATTATTATTATTATTATTTCATTTTTCTCAGTAAGCATTGAGAACCATTCATCTATTCATACGACTTATGAAGAGATGCGGCATTTATTATTGTTGATATTATTATCATTATTATTATCTTTATCATTATCATTATTATTATTATTATCATCATTATTATTATCATTATTATTATTATTATTATTATATTATCATTATTTTATTTATTTAATAGGTAATTATTACAGGCAAAGTAAAAATCTTGATGCAATGTGGCTAGGCCGAAGGCCTTTAAGCCATTACAATACCTACATTCTACAGCGTTCTAACCTTTCGAATTCTGGTATTCACCCCAAATGGTCTCTCCTTCGCATCAAAGCCGCGGAAAAGAGACCATAAGGTACGGCTGAGGAAAAAACCCCTGAAGGGGGAAAAACCTGCCGTCAGAAGCCGAGTACATGCTAATCTATCCGGTTTTTAATCCATTTATTTATTTGGCGCGGGCGTCAGGCATTCTCCTTCCAGTGTTTGGCCTCCTCCGCACCTGAAAACAAACAGCACCACAGAAAATCGTCCGCACCAACGCCTCTGCCCTAACATTTCCGATTCCTACTTCCCTTCGCCTCCTAATGTGTTTTATTTTAACCGTTTGCTTTTATTTTATTTTAATATAATTTAATTTTAATTTATTTAACTTATTTTAATTAATTTAAATTAAATTTATTTAACTTATTTTAATTAATTTAATTTTAATTTATTTAACTTATTTTAATTATTATAAGTTAATTTATTTATTTTTATTGACTTATTTATCTACTTATACTTAGCAATTGACTAAAACTTATAACTTTTTTTTTTTTTTTTTTTTTACTGTTTACTAACCTAACATAACTTACTGACTAACCTAATTATTGTTAGTTTATTGATTTATTATTTATTTCTCTCCAGTCTAGGCTCTGCTCGTACTAACCAGTGCTGTTTTCCCACTCCCTAATTTCAGTTTCTCTAATGGTCCGAACCTTTCCTAGAAATGTTCCTAATTCTTTCATGAAGTTAGATCTTTTATCACCTAGAATGTTTTGGGCGAGCGTTACGTTCCTATGTTGGAAGTAGTAATTTCCCATTCCCATCCATTTTCCTCTCCAAGTTTCGGTCGCATTGCAAATTAAAAGGATGTGGATCCAGTCTTCCCTATCACCGCAAAGCACACAGATGCCATTACCATTAGAGTCCTTTAATCTACGTTGCATCCACCCCCCGACCCTGAACCAAGCGTATCCCCCTCTTGCGTCCTTTCGCAGTGTGTTTACGTAACGTTCGCAACCCCATAACGGACTCGCGTGAATTTGCGCAACTAGCGAACGTTTTTCGGCCGTTGCTGCCAGGATCTCTTGCCTTTTAATATCCGCAAGTCTACCCGAAATTAGCCGTTCTATCTCACGTGTTCCCCTATCTCCCACCATCTCCGGAGAAACGTCTCCCAGACCTGCACGTTCCAGTAGCAGTTTAATTTTATACGACCAGTGGCGTTGGTTGCTTCCCTGTAACTGCACTCGAAAACATCTATGTATAAGTGTGTCAGAATGTTCACCTGCTAATTTAATCCAAAGTTTAATGGGTTTCATTTTAAAATCTTTCCAAATTCCTACACTACCGACCTCTCTTAGGACTCCGGCATTTGCTGCGAATCTTGAGACTCCGAGAATTAATTTGAAATAATCTGTTTCGACGCTTTCTAGTCGATCTATCCTATCCACTCCCCAAATTTCTGCACCATAATTCATTGCTGGGAGAACTAGCGATTTAAACATTGTATCGCACACCTTTAAAGACAATTCCGGAACCCTGCGCACTGCGCCAACGATTTCTTTGAGCGCAATTCTTCCTTTACTGTGCGCCGCCACTATGTGATTATTCCATCCCCCATTCATGGAAAATTTTGCCCCAAGATATGTAAATGTTTTAACCCGGTCGATCTCGTCCTGAGCGTAAAACCATTTCTCTTTGCTACCCCAGATAAATCCATTCTTGAAGACAACTACTTTAGTTTTTTGAATATTTACTTTCAATCCCCATGTTTTACTATACGTTTCTAAGAGATTTAAACTTTTCTGTAAGCCGTCAATAGTCTCCGAGCATAAAACTAAATCATCAGCATATAGTAGTCCGGGAATGTTCAGGCCCTCAATTTCCGGTGCAGATGTATCCGCTTCCTGTAACCACGTCAATAAATCGTTTATAAACAAGATAAACAATAGCGGTGAGAGAGGACAGCCCTGTCTTACTCCTACTGTCGATTTTATTTTTTGCGTTGTACTTCCATCACCGCACCTGACACAGAAATTTACGTCTTCGTACATGCTCTGCAGCACTTTTAAAACGCACTTTTAAAACACGAGTCTCTCGCCAGACGCAGAGCCGAGCGGACGTGTTTCACTAAGCGCTCTACCTGCTGCAGGATGGTGTCAACGGAGCAGTGGCGCGCGGCTATCGGCCGCTGGGTGAGGGGCTACCTGCCGCGCTGTGGCGGTGCCCGGGGGACAGCGCAGGGGCTGGGGCTCCTTGCGAGCGTGCTGGGCGCGGCGGTGATGGCGATGCTATTGGCGATCGGAGGGGTGGAGCTGAATCCCGGCCCCCCTACTAACGTCGATATCATCGAAACGATCAATAGGAACCATAAGGAACTTATTGATAGAATTGATGTGTTGCAGGCTAGGGTTACGTCGGCAGAGACTTCAGTGCAGTCGCTGCAGACAGCCAACGAGCGGCTGGCTCGCAAGGTGGATTACCTTGAGAACCAGTCGCGGCGTAACAATATCATTGTTACTGGCATCCCAGAGCAGCGGAACGAGTCTTGGGCGGACTCGGAAAGATGTATCCTGGATCTAGCGGAGCAGCTGGGGGTCAGGTTGGAGCTCCAGGATATCGAGCGCGCGCACCGGACCGGGCGGCGGCGCGAAGGACAGCCGCGTATGATTGTGGCCAAGCTGGCTTCATTCAGGAAGCGGGAGGAGCTGCTGCGAGCAGCCCGGGAGTATCTCTCCCGGAATGGCAGGGTGCGCGTCCGTGAGGACTTCAGCTGGGCAGTGCGGCAAACGCGTAAGGCGTTAATTCCGCATTTGCAGGAGGCGAAAGCGAGCGGAAGGCAGGCGTCGATTCGTTTCGACAAGCTTGTCGTGGCAGGGCGCAGTTACGTTTTGGCTGAGCTGGCGGCCCGTCCGCGGGCGTGGGAGGGGGCGGGGCGGCGGGGTCCCGTGAACTCAGCGAGGGGGCAGAACCCCAGGAGGGCGGACACCCCCTCCGGGCAATCGGGCGCCTCTTCGCGGCCGCCCCCGCCCGCGCCTTCGGCCGTGGCCGCGGCCGCGCCTGCGGCTGCGCCTCGTGCTGGGGCGGTGCGGACGACCTCTGACCCCGCGGCATCGCGGCGGAGGCGGTCTCGTTCGCGTTCGCGTCGGCGGTCGCGTTCGCGTTCGCGTTCCCGCCGGAGCTCACGGCACTCGGCGAGTCCCGGGCGCTTCGCGGCAGACAGCCTGGAGCGAGGACCTCTTACGAGGGCGATGGCTGCAGCAAACATGCAGCAGCAGGAAGCTCGCGGTGAGTCGGGACCAAGCAGGTCGCCAAATAGGCATGAATAGGCTTTAAGAATAGGATGTTGGAACATCAAAGGTCTAGGCTCTAAGCTCGGAAATCAAGACTTCCATGGGTACATAAATACATTTGATATAATCGGTCTCGTCGAAACTTGGTGGAAGGAGGGTGAAACGTTAAATGTGTCTGGTTTTACAGCCATATGCAAAACTAAAAAACGTAGAGGGGAAAGGGGTAGGTACCCGGGGGGTGTTGCGTGCTTATTTCGGGATAGGTTAATGCAATATATTTATGAAATTGCTACAAACTCAGATAATTTTCTTTGTATTAGACTAGTAATGCAAAATACTGACATCGCAATGGTATTTATATACCGTCACCCACAGGGCTCGCGTTATTATTCACCAGAAGCTTTTGGCGAAATCAATAATTTCTTAGACTCGTTGAAGCAAAGATATCCGAATACTGATTTACTAGTCTTAGGTGACATGAATGCTCGAATTGGCCATGAGCAGGAAGTATTTTCGGAATTCGATCGGCAAGAAGCGAGAGCTAATTCTAGAAAAAGCAAAGACTTAGTCATCAATAATGATGGTCAGGAATTATTAGAATTATGCGAGAGATTTAATCTCGAAATCTTAAATGGCCACTATGGACAGGATACTGAAGGGGAACTAACTTTTATTAGTGGGAATGGAGGTAGTGTAATAGATTATGCTCTGTTGTCGCATGAAAGAATAAACAATTTATTAGATTTTGGAATCGAACTACGGGCAGAATCCGACCACTTGCCTGTGTGTGTCCATTTAGCAGTAAATACTACTGAACGGCCACCGGCAGTGGTGCGGGCGGGAGCAACGAACGTCACAATAGCCAGACGACGGTTTGTATGGAAAGAGGAAAAGCGACAGGAATTTGCAGAGTCTATTCTTAACTCTGCAGGGTGGTCACGTGAGGAGCGGTCACCGGACAGGCAAACAAAGAATTTAGAAAGGCGGCTCTACCGCGCAGGGAAGGGCATGCGAATGTGGGGGAGAGGAGGAAGGGTACTGAACCAAGGGTGGTTTAGCGAGGAGTGTCGGGAGAGCAGGCGTAAAGCAATAGTAGCCTTAAGGATGTTCAGAAACAGTGGAACTGCGGAAGCGAGAAATAGTTACTTGTTACTACGTAGGCAATACGAGGCCACAATTAAGAAATCGAAGAAATCTTGGCAGGAGGGTGAGACAGCAAGAATAGAGGCAATTTTAAGAAACGATCATAATAAATCAATTTGGGACGTTATAAGATCTCTGCGTAATAAAAGAAATGTAAGTAATACAATCTCATCAGACGCGTGGGAGCAGTACTTTTCACGGGCGCTCACAATAGCGAATATTGAAACAGGGATAGATATTATCACGGACCGGGGTGTCCCTGAATTAGACGAACCTATAACCTGGAATGAAGTAAACAGGGCTATGCTAGCCATGAATAATAAGAAGGCAGGCGGCGCGGACGGCATTTCGACAAAATTTATTTCGGAATTGTGGCACATAGACCCAGAGAGTATTCTGGATTTATTTAATGCAATAGTTGATTCCGGATCGTATCCAGAAACGTGGAGTACAGCGATCCTCCAACCGGTCTTTAAGAATAAAGGTGGTACAAATTGCCCACATAATTATCGCGGAATTAGTCTTTTACCAGCGCTGAGCAAACTATTTTGTAAAATACTCAACGGGCGACTGAGTGAATGGGCGGAAAAGCACGGTAAAATATCAGAATTGCAAGCAGGCTTTAGGAGAGGCTTCGCGACTACCGACAATATCTTTGTGTTAGATACCCTAGTAAAACAGGCGCTTGCGCGTAAACGGAGCCACTTATATTGCAGTTTTGTAGATTTCGAAAAGGCGTTTGACTCTATCAATAGGAAAGCTTTATGGCAAAAACTTAATGGGCTAGGCGTCTCACGTAAAGTTTTAAAAGTGCTGCAGAGCATGTACGAAGACGTAAATTTCTGTGTCAGGTGCGGTGATGGAAGTACAACGCAAAAATATTATTATTATTATTATTGTTGTTGTTGTTGTTATGACTCCTAATTCGATGGTACGCATATTCTAAAAAATCACTAGCATATCCCGGGACTGCTGTGCGGCGTCGTGGCGCGCGTGAGGAGGGCGGGCGCGGCGCGAAGGGGGCGGGGCGGGGCGGGGGCTGAGAGAGTTTCATTAGGAGCCTCTCATCTGCATGGCGCGCGCGCCGCGTGGCGCGGAGTGGCGCGGCGGGGGGTCCGCGCCGCGACATCCGACCCGCCCGCCGCGCCGCGCCGCCGCAACAGCCGCGGCCTCGTGACTCACGCGTGACTCAGCGCCACCTGCGCCCGCCCAGAGTCTCCGGCGTGCGGTCGCCGCCCGCACGCGGGTTCGCGCGGCACGCGAACGCAGACGCGTTTGAAGGAACGCGTGCCGTTGCGCTGTTAATTGCGGCGGAAAATACCGAGAAAACATCAAGTTACGTTCTTCAGAGGTTCCATGTTTGTTTTGTTTCTCATATCGTATTATCCGCATCTATGTCGTATAATATTCTAAAAAATGTCACCAATTTTTCCTTAAATTTTTGCGTCTGACAGAAGCATAAAGAAATGGCACAGGGTGCAATTTCGTTACATTCCTTGAATTTATGAAAATTGTAAAAGTTAAGTTTTTTTTCTGCGTCTTCCTACAACTACAATAATGGATTCTGATATATTGATAATTTTACTTCATTAATGCATTTATCAGGAGTGTGAACATTAGGAGAGCAAATTCCACAAAGAAAACCGTCAGCAAAATACCTTTCTCGTGACCCTACACTCTGACCGGGATGTTCTAGGGTTCGAGTCCCGAGATGGCAGGACTTTTGATACATGCTACATAGCTAGGTCGAATTTATCCCCCTGTCTAGAGGAGAACAGTGGCGGGCGGCAGCTCTGATCGGTAGTTTTCCGTACGTTGTCCGATCAACGCCTAGCGAATGCCAGACCAGTATCCTAATAACCGAGCCACGGTCCGCGCGCGATCTTTTCTTCC
Organism: Teleogryllus occipitalis; assembly: GCA_011170035.1. Lineage (NCBI taxonomy): Eukaryota > Metazoa > Arthropoda > Insecta > Orthoptera > Gryllidae > Teleogryllus > Teleogryllus occipitalis. The sequence goes on along the minus strand of BLKR01003509.1, from coordinate 98,311 downwards.
TCTTATCTTTGTCTTATTCTCACCCCGTAGGCACAACTACACGTGCTTGCACTATACCACCACACATGCCGGGAGACCAGTAGGGGGCTTAAATCTTGTCCCTTAGACGGTGCCAGGCTGGCGAGAGATACCTGGTAGGGGAAAACACAGCAAGCGGACGGGTAGATCAGCGCCGGATCTCGCCAGGAGGAAGATCACTCCCACTTCCTGCGATAAAACACCGGGAGTGATGGTTCAGGGCATCAACTGATGTGACTGCAGTGCCTCTGATCAGGATGACCTAGGTTCGAGTTCCGACGGTGGCAGAATTTTTAGCACTAGCTTGTCAGTTAGGTCGAATTCAGACGCTCTGTAGACGAGAAAGCATAGCGGCAGGCTGGTATGTTCGGTAGTTTTCTGTGGCTTCTCCGATCAACTTCAGGGGAATGCTGGAGAAGTACCCTAACAAACGTGACACGGATCGCGCGCTTTCCTTCCTCTTCCTCGTCCTATCCTCACGCCTTACTTATACACACACTAACATGCACTCAACTACCACACATGCTGGAAGACCAGGCGAAAGCTTACAGCGTCTTCCGGCAGGGGCGGTGCCCCGGTGGTGGGAGATACCTGGCTGGGGGAAAATCCCCTTAGCCGACGGTAGGTCGGCGCGGATCTCGCCATCCAGGTAGGGAAGACCACCGCCAATTGCCGAGTAAAACATGCGCTACACATACGGGAGCTTAGCGGTGATTGATCATCGAACAATCAAGAAAGTGACCTTGCACTTCTTAAAGAGGCTGTCATCAAGCACAAAGTGCGTAGGCGGGACAGCGTTCTGTGTTACGAAAGTGTCCATTAATTTCGTGACCTCTTGCGCAAAAAGTCGACAGACAAGTTCAACACAAACGCTCAAAGCATGGAATTTCATGCAAATCCCCCAACCGGTTCTGGAATTGTTACAGGTGTAGGAGCAGACGAGCTAATAGGGACAGGTAGTCAGATTTAATGGTGCTATCTAATGTTGTCATTATCTTTCTGAGAACATTTCTATACTGAGTGTACCAGAACTCAACGAAAAAACTTGAATTTAATTCTAAATAAAAAATATTATTTAAGTGTTTATATGTCTCTTCATATATGTGAAATTTTGGTGCTTGTATTTTAGAACAGACCTTTACTATTGGAGTTAAATTTATTTAAATAATTCCACATTTTTTATTTATTTCACTACAGTTTCAAGGACTCTTTTTCTCATCGTCAGGCTAGAAAATTATTTAAAATTACAATGAGTAATTCGTTAAATAATGAAATTACTAATACAAATAGTTATTTGTACAAAACTTCATCACAAAAAAATAGTATCCAAATCGGAGACATTATAAGATTACTAAATATATTCATATGGAGCTTACCTTATAATTAAATTCATAAAATTTGAAAACTCGTAGTCCTGATATTTTTGCATTGAATGCGATTTAACATCACTATGTAATATGCAAAAAACCACAAACAAAAAAGGAAACATGTGCAAGCATTGCGTAGGTTAAAGAGACACTGGGAGGTGGGGATAAACAACTATTAGAAAGTGGTATTCAATTGGTGGAGGCTGAACAATAAAACCTAATATGTATTATATTTAATTCGTATTGAAATCATGGAGGACTCAGTTGTCAGAAGTTTTCAGTTGAGTTCTAATACACCCCGTAGAAAACGCAGCAGTCGGTTCGAGGCATGTCATGGGCGTAATTACGATATGAACGCAGTGGTAAAGCTGTAGACTGCTCTGCCTCGAGGAACTAAAAAGTTGCAGGCGAGAAAATGTTTCTTTCTGCGGTCACAGTTAATAGGATTACGAAAAAAAAGAGATTACGCGGTTCGACCTTTCGGTTGAGTGCTACGTTCAGTAGCTTTTAACATCTTAAACGCCTGTCGAATATCTGCCTCCGAACTCCTCTCTTATCGAGCTTTCACGGTTTATTCGAGTTAGCTTGTCGTAAACATTCGACAATTATGAACTTCCAACGCACTTCTTTCGAGTATGCTAAGCGGGATCTAGAATGGAAAGTAGCCACGCCTAATATATGCCAGATTTAACTTAATCGAATGTTGCAATCGGAAAGTGTCACAAAGGAGGTACCATCAAAAGAAACTGTTATTGACGGACTAGTACATCTACATTTTTGAATAATTAAAACGCAAAAAAGAACAAATTTTAATTCGCAAGAGAATGTACAATTTATTTCATTGTTTGTCGCAAATTAAAGCTGATACTGTATTGATTCCAGTCTAGTTGTGTTGAAGGTTTCAAATTACAAATTCTGTTAAAATTCCATTGAGCATTGGCTCTCTTGAACACCATTTGGAAAAACAAGTTGAATACAGCTTTCATTATACGCCACCAAAGCTATATTTTTCATGTTATGATTTCATTCCAATATTGCTTATTGCTTGTTTTATTTGATTGACAGGACTCTATTTCTGCTCAGTAATTTCAATCGCCTAAATACAATTATTTAGAGGTTAACGCAATAAAACAATCACTTTGTTGCAACAAAACATTTGACAAATGCACAATCACTTGTTAGCAACGCGTTGAATAGCGGGTAAATAAATATTTACGAGCCCCGTAACAAACTTTTAACTGGAGATCGCAACACCTTCTGTAGCGCGCCAAAGCCTCTTAAACAACCCTCACGAGCAAAGCCCCCGCGAGCGAGCGAGCGAGCGACGCGTAGGGCTCGCGTGGGAGCAGAATAACGGAGAGGGCCCTCGGTTGCCTGCCGCACAGTGGTACAAAATCTTAAACACCCGGCCAAAAATAAATAAAAAACATTATAGTTGGGGAATTTGAACTAAAGTAGCGCAAGTTTGAAATCACCCTATTGGGTTTGATTGGTTGATTTTTTCGCGTTTCCGGGCGCGTCAACTGCTTCGGTCATTAGTCCCGTCAGTGTAGTGCATGTTTTTTCTCGGGAGATGGCGGTGATCTTCCCCCGCTGGATTGTGACATCCGGCGCCGACCTACCGTCGGCTAGTGGGGTTTCCTCCTAACCAGGACTCTCCCACCAGCGGGGCACCGGCCCAGCCGGGACAAGCTCTAAGCTCCCGACCGGTCTCCCGGAATATGTGGTAGTGTAGTGCATGTTAGTGTAAGTGTGTGTGTAAGGGGAGAGGATAGGACAAGAAAGAGGAAGGAAAGATCGCGCGCGGTCCGTGGCCCGTTTTGTAGGGTACTGCTCCCTATTGGGGGGAGCTTATTTTTGCGGGGTTCCCCCACCGCTACTACTGTGGCAGATTTCTTGGTCTACTGGGCGCACGCGATTCGTCACCCTCCCCCAGCAAGAAGGAACTATTAGTTATCACTGTCACTGCAGCCTTCGTTGTCCCTTTCGTCGTTGTCGTCCTCAGTGAGACTGTCCAGTAAAGAAACAATAATTTTGTCCACTTTTTCGTTCATGATCATGTCTGTTTTCATATATTTCGCTTCGATTTTCTTCACGTGTTCAAAACAATTCGACCGATATGGAAAATATTCAGAAAATAATATTTAGTAAACAGTTTCTTTAACTCGCAGATTTGTACCTATACTTTGTTTAGCAACACGATTCTTAATGTAACACCAAACTAATTCGATGAAATTGAGAACGTGATAGAAGGAATCTTGATGTTGAGGTCACTTTTTCTGTGAATGGTGGTTTTAGATACAAATAATTACGCCTGTGAACTTCACTTGAAATTAGGCCTACGCTAATACACACCACACTGCACTCAAAGACAAAAGGGATAGGACTGAGGACCAGGGGCAATGCTTCCTATACATATGTTTATTTTACTAAACCTTAATATATTAGCTTTTGTGCATAAGCTGCTGCAATTGTTTTGATTTGGGTAGCTGACGCTTGTTCTGTACGTTGGGTCAGCCACAGCTTGCCTGTTCCTATGAGATCCCCCCCCCTCTCCGGCCATGCCAGTTGACGCCCAGTGCGAGTGAGTGATATGTCCAGGGGAAGTAGCGGTAGATGGTGGGAGTCATCCCTTCTCGCGCATGCGCACTCGAAGGGAGAATACAAACTTGTTGTACTGTAGTAGGTTGGCTACAGTTAATGTTAGGGCTATTAAATTTCGCTAGTATAAAAGGTCAGCCCTTTATACGGGCTCTTATACTTTGGGCCAAATTTCGACTTTAGCGCCGCGTACGGCTTTAGACAGCTGGAAAAACGAGCATGACAAGTGCTGTATCAACGTAATAACTTTTTCCCAAAAAGTTAAAAATGAAAGTTCCTTTGCCAGGTATGTTTCATAAAACTCCTATTTTTCTTATTATTACATACATAATTATTTTGTTATCTAATAATTTAATAAAAATATAAAAAAATTGTTCAAGAAGTAGTAAAAATTGATGGAAAAGATTAATATTTCACCATATTCCTCTTTAATTTTAATTGTCTCTTAAATTATTAACAATTTTGAAGTGAAGTCACTAAACAAATCACCGATTTTGATATATTGATACCACTGTAATCTATTGGTATCATAAGACAAGGTCCACATTGAATAAGATTTTGACTTTCGGCCAGGTTTTCTGGGTTTCGTGCCACTGCGCGCCGCGCCGGCAACACTTCCGCGGGCGAACGGTGGGAAGGAGAGTGTGCCGCGACCATTCGCGACCCAAGAACCGAAGGCCCTCCAGCGGACCCGTTGCGCTCTCTAGAGAGCAGGGCGGAACGCTGCGGCGGCGGGCGGCGGTTGTAGAGGTCGTTTCAGAGAGCGGGGACCGCAGCACGAAACGGCGGCGAGAGCAACGAAAATGCTGGAGTTGATGTGAATGGTTATGCGGTGGTCGAAGGGGCGCGATGTGAGGGCTGTGTGGAGCGCTGCAATCGCGAGCGCGGCGAGGGCGGTGTAGGTGAAGTGGTTACGAGTGCACATGCAGACGATCAAGCGAAAGGGTTGGCGTAGAAAGCTGAAAAATGGACTTTCTGCGTAGCAACCGCGAAGGGTGGGTGGGTGGGTGGGTGGGAATGCTGTGAAAGAAAGCAGACACGGCGATAGGCAGCGTGAGAAAGGGTCCAAGGGTCCAAAACACTACCGGGAGCGGTGGCTCAGTGCATCAACTGATGTCACTGACCGGGAAGTCCTAGGTCCGAGTCCCGAAGGTGGCAGGATTTTTGACACTAGCTTGTCAGCTACGTCGAATTCAGTCGCTGTCTGGAGGAGAATTATAGCGACTGGCTGCTCTGTTCGATAGTTTTCCGTAGTTTCTCCGATCAACACTAGGCGGATGCCGCAGCAGTACCCTAACAACCGGACCACGAACCGCACGCGATCTTTCCTTCCTCTTCCTTGCCCTATCTCACCCCTTACACACACACTTACACTAACATGCACTATACTACCGCACATGCCGTGAGACCGGTCGGGGACTTAGAGCTTGTCCCGCCTCGGGTGGTGCTCCGATCGTGGGAGATACTGGGCATTCTGCAATCACGTGGTCGATGGTCTCATTCGGTTGATTTCACAGTCTACTGACATCTTTTATACTGCTCTTCTGTATGTAATTATCATGATTGCGTGTTTTAATTACCACATATTGAATTGCTATTATCCTTCAGTTTAAGGGCATAAATTATTATTATTATTATTATTATTATTATTATTATTATTATTATTATTATTATTATTATTATTATTATTATTATTATTATTATTATTATTATTTCTTATATTAATATTCTTACTAAAATTAAACTTAACGTCAGTATGTATGCAACAGCGATTGCCACAGAGTGAGTATTGCGGCCGGAAGCAAAGGCAACACGAAACGTGGCTAGGACGACCGAGAGAGCGAGAATCCGGACACTGCTCGATTCAAGAACAGAACGCGCGTGTGGCTGCGATATCTCGAGCGCGGCGAACGCCGTAAAGTGCTCGAGAAGCGTCCTGCTTTTGCTCACAGCAGTGCCGCCCACTGCCTCGAAAACCATCCGGCGCTCACAGCTGTACCGCCAGCTGGGATTGGGGCGCCTATGCACCAATCGGATGCTGTAGCATGGAGCACTTCCCAGCTTCGCAGCTGCGCAAACCAATGGTGGCGTGTGGACCCCGAGTAACAAGTTTCAGAACGTGTTCAGGGCGGGTATTAGACTATATTCCGATTGCAACCAAATTTAGTGATATTATTTTGAACGTATGTTACTGCAGGAATTCATTTTCTTAAATGTTCCATTATTAAGATATTACAGACACTCGGTCTCCTATTTTTATTTTATACTCTTCCGTTCGCATCAATGTGCCATTTTAAATACGACAATATACGTACGCTTGCTTCAGTTTCATGAGCCACGACTTTAAAACTTGTTTCTGCCACATCATACTGAGTTCGTGGTCGAAGAAATGATTGAAATTCCTTTCATAAATGATGCTGAAGCGTTTAGATGCTGTTAAAATAATTGCTTGCTGACCTGAACTGATAGTATTTAGTCCTGAATGAGCATCCCTAAACGCTATTGCATTAGTATATCCTTCAGCATTAGCATCATGGGTTCCATTTTTTCTTTTTCATGAACCTAAAGGTCTACCTTTTTCGACCTTATGTAAACGATTTTGATGAATGGATAATGGGTGATACGGATGGTCATTTCTTGGTATGATGAAGCGATTCTGACCGGGAGGTCCTAGGTTTGAGTCCTGACGGCGGCAGGATTTTCGACACTAGGTTTTCAGCTAGGTCGAATTCAGTCGCTGTCTGGAGGAGAATTTTAGCGGCCGGCTGCTCTGATCGGTAGTTTTCCGTGGTTTCTCCAATCAACACCAGGCGAATGCCAGAGAAGTACCCTACCAAACGGGACACGGACCGCGCGAGATCTGTCCTTCCTCTTCCTTGTCCTATCCTCTCCCCTTACACACACATTTACACTAACATGCACTACACTACCACATATTCCGGGAGACCGGTCGGGAGCTTAGAGCTTGTCCCGACTGGGGTGGTGCCCCGCTGATGGGAGAGTCCTGGTTAGGGGTAAACCCCACTAGCCGACGGCAGGTCGGCGCCGGATCTCGCCATCCAGCGGGGGAAGATCACCGCCATTCCCGACGAAAAAACATGCACTACACTAACGGGACTAATGACCAAAGCAGTTGACGCGCGCGGAATCACGAAAAAATCAATCACTCAATCAATGAAGCGATGGTGAAATGAAAGCTAGACGAAATGAGATAACTGCAAGAAAACCTCCCACGAAACCACTGTGCCCACCAGGATTTTCCCCAATCGACCGTCACCCAGACCTGGACGAGAAGCAGGCTGACCACAACAGGTGACCTCGATAAGGCGAAGCGCCGTCCCCGCTTCGGCAGATGGCGCTTCGCCGCGCGCGCACCAGGGCGCAGGGCCTCCGGCGCCCGGCAGCTGTTCCGCCGCCGCTCCGCGTCGCCCCTCGCAGCGCTCGAGAGGGCAATAAGGGCTTTCGGAAGCGGCCCCGCCCCCTCCAGCGCTGTTTGACAAGCCCTTCCCCTCCCCTCCTCTAGCCCCGCCCTCTGACTGCGGCGAATGGGTGCGCAGCCGATTGCAACACGCTTCACGTCGCCACAATTAGGGTTTTATTTACGAATTTATTTATTTATCTATTTATCCATCTACTTATTCATCTATTTATACACCTATTTATAGTTCTATTTATCGTTCTATTTTTCCTTCTATTTATCCGTCTATTTATCCATCTATTTATCCAACTATTTATTCATCTATCTATCCAACTATTTATCCACCTATTTCTCGTTCTATTTCTTGTACTATTTATCCTCTATTTATCCATCTTTTTATCCATCTATATATCGACCTATTTATCCATCTATTTATCGTTCTATTTATCCGTATATTTATCCATCTATTGATTCGTCTATCGATCCGTCTATCTATCCGTTTATCGATCCCTCTTTTGATCCGTCTATTGATCCGTCTATTGATCAGTCTATTAATCAGTCTATTGATCAGTCTATTGATCCGTTTATTGATCCACCAATTTATACGACTATTTATCCAACAATTTATTTATGTATTTTATTTATCCATTAACTATTTTTCGAATTATCGCGAATCCGAAAACTATTTTTCGATTTATTGCGTATTTCCATGTTTCGTCATTTGAGTCCTTTTTTTCTAGAGTATCTTGAATTTCACACCTTTAAAATATAATATCGCACTATACACCATAAAAGAAAACAAAATTATTTTTTTCCTTATTGCAAGTTATTTTTTGTTTTGTAATTTCACACACATTCTGATTTTTTTTACAATGGAACAAATATGCGTTCCGGTGAAAGGGATTACATCGCTCTTGCCAAAGCACTCACAGCATTCTAAAAAATAAATCAATGATGAAGTGATGAAAGAGGAAACAATGGTATTATTAAAGTCTCTTCAAATTTTCACTATCGAAAAAAAAAAACTCACATCACAACATTTAACAGTGAAGTTCCATCATTCATAATCATTCATATATACCAGCGTAATGGATTCAGCGCTAGTGCAGAGTTAAATACAAGTTGTTGAGTAGAATTTTGTTTCTAAAACGACAGAGAAAAACTATGATACTATCGTAAATTGTTTGCCCAAGGCAATTGCATTTCGTTTCATTATTTATTGTTCTCGACTATATAAGTACATTTGTCAGCACCTTAATCTGAAACACAAGCTCTATCCAATTGCCCGAAGCTTTTTACATCCAAGCGATACTGAAAAACTTCCATTGTAATAAGTTTACTCCTCACAACTTACAGTACAAGTCCATGCGCGTAACACACGTAAGAGAAAAGGACGATTCTGCATTGATAACATCTACGCCACAATTAAGCGAAATACTTGATAGTTTTTAGTGATATCAAAGAAAAACAGACGCTAATATATCTATTTGGAAACTGTCGAATACATATTATTATATATTATAAATATTTATTAGAATATGGGTACCCCATTCCTTCCTTATAAACAAATCGGTCGGGAGCTTAGAGCTCGTCCCGGCTGGGGCAGTGCTCCGCTGGTGGGAGAGTCCTGGTTAGGGGGAAAACCTCATTAGCCGACGGTAAGTGGACGTCGGATCTCGCCATCGAGCGGTGGATGATCACCGCCATCTCGGGAGAAGAAACATGCACTACACTTACGGAACTTGCGACCTAGGCTGTTGACGGGCCCGGAATCACCACCCAACCAAACCCATATCAGTTCACTTACAGTTTTAAACTGTTTTTGACGTAAAATAAATAAATAAATAAATAAATAAATAAATAAATAAATAAATAAATAAATAAATAAATAAATAAATAAATAAATAAATAAATAAATAAATAAATAAATAAATAAATAAATAAATAAATAAATAAATAAATAAATAAATTAAATAAATAAATAAATAAATAAATAAATAAATAAATAAATAAATAAATAAATAAACAAATAAATAAATAAATAAATAAATAAATAAATAAATAAATAAATAAATAAATAAATAAATAAATAAATAAATAAATAAATAAATAAATAAATAAATAAATAAATAAATAAATAAATAAATAAATATAACCTCCAACGAAGATGCGTGCGTGCGTATGTGACGCGGCGTTGCGCGGAGTTGGCCTCGGCCGCGGGCGTCGGTTTGCGCGCTGGCGCGGGTGGGCGTGAGTCACGCGACCACGGCTCGGATTCCAGCCCCACTGCGCCCCAGAATTCCTCTCGCTGACGCAACGGCCCTTTTAGCACAATAGCATTTCATAGGCCGCCCGCCGCTCCGCCCGCGCTACTCAGATGAGTTGACTGCCTTTCGGCCAAGGCCGGGGAACCCACCGCGGGTTTGCGGCGCGCGTGACTGCGCTGAGGAGCGTTACAGTGGGAATGCTTGGGGATGCTTCGTTCGATTGGGGTGGTTCTGTTCCCCTAAGGCAGAGGTTATGTCAAGACAGAGGTTGACAAACTTTTTTTAATCCTGTAAGCTACTTGTCCCACATTTTCTGATTTTTCGTTGACCCTTTCCTGCGGATCGTTCCAAATCGACCCCTCCCATGGGGTCTAAGAGATCTATCACAGGCTCTTTGAGGCCACGAAAGACCCGAAAGGGGCTGCATAGACCACAGATGGTCCATCGCTGCGGCGATGGTGTAATGGTTAGCGTATCGGGCTGTTATACCCAACCAAAACCCGATCGAAGCCGTGAATTTTTAAGAGCGAAAAAATCCTTCGTTCGCCTTCCTTTGGAGGGGAAGTAAAGCCGGCTGTCCCATGTTAGTAGATTTACTGCATGTAAAAGATCCTCAAGCCTCTGAGCTAAATTCAAATTGCCTGTTTCGTCGCCCAAGTAATCCCTTCTTTCTTCCCTAGTAGGTGAAAGGAGTGTAACCAAATTTGCGTGGTCAGACGGAAGAGCAAGCCTCTTGGCCTGAGTCTCGCCTCGTAAAATAAGGCATTCATTCATTTGGACCACTTAATATATATATAGAGGTTGGAATATACATCGAGAGATTACTGTAAGAAGGAAACGCTTTGACAGCTACTGCTTCGCCACTATTGACAACATAACTGCAGGTTACGTCCATGTACTCATTTTGTCAGTGCGTTAGATAACAGATAACTTATTATGGCTTCATTACTTTCTCTTGTAATGTCATCTCCCAGCATGACGTTCATTTGTTTCCCGACCTGTCAAAGTGGTCTCTTCTAAGACAAACTCCTCTAAACGATTGGTGTTAAAAAGATAGCTCTGGGACTGGCAACCCATCGGTCTGGATTCGTGGAATTGTGTCTCAGAGACTATCAGGGGTATCGCCTGGTGGCTTCCTACCCATGCCCTCGCTCGTTTCCACTCTCTGGATGGCGCACCACAACCCCGCCTCTACGAACGTAGTCTTAACAGCGTAGTTTGCTTAACAAGCGTTGCTTGAACTATGGCGCATGGACCATAGACGCATGGGCAACTCGTGTGCTGCCCTGGTCGGTGGCCAAGGGCATATTCTTGTTGCCAAATGTAACAAAGAGCCATACCCCTAAGTGCGGGTTTTGTTTTCCTTTTGTCAAATACGCATGATGTCGTTCTGAATTTATTTATATTATTTCATAAAGTACCCCAGACTATGAGAACTCTACACTCTTCTGTTTGTCTCTCTGTCTCTATCTACATCTTTGGTAAGACGGCCTTTCATTACTACAGTACATTGGAGCTCTGAAATTTTGAGGAAAAAAATTCAAATTTGATGAATCGAATATTATGACTTAATGAGATTGAAAAATAAAAACTGGATGAGTAGGGACCATGAAGGGTAATGAAAAGGTTCAAGGTAAGAATCAATCTGAGGTTCGAGTTTACAAAGCTTCACTGTATTATGTTTCAATTTGTCAAAAGGAATTTTGACAAATTGGAAAGGCGCTTTGGCAATGTAACAACAGACATCTTGAAACTGCGTTAACTGCTGCTAATTGCTGTGATATTGAGAACAGTTGTTATCAAGATAGGCTACACATGGAATACTGTTAACAGAACAAGCATTTTATAAATTCTTACATATAAATCCTATCCTCTTTCATTAATAGGTAATTAATTGAGACTAATGAATTCTTGGCTGTCCGGGATTAGCCTCGTCATGATCGATAAAGCTGACGTTTCGGTCATCTTGTTGTGGCTTTCATCAGAGCTATACTGCTGCTCTGAAGAAGGCCACAACAAGATGGCCGAAACGTCAGCTCCATCGACCATGACGCGGCTAATCCCGGACAGCCAAGAATTCAATGACTCCGGCTGCGGAAGCCTACGCCTCTATAATTGTTACTATTAATCTTGTACACTTAAGATGTAAGACAGAAAATTTACTTGAGAGCTATAAATTATATGCAACATTCTTCATTGTAAATGTAAGTCATTGAACAATCATTGAATAAGATAATTTCATGCTTAGCTGATCCCGTTCATCACATTCATTCTTACAACTTTCACTTCTTACATTGACTTTATTGTATAAAATCAACATTCATTTGATTCCTGCGCCAATGATTATGAATTTATTACCGGAGAAGGTGAGTTCTGGTCGAAGGGGATCGTATAATCGGGCACCGCAAAGTACTTCTCCGGACTGCAGTGGCCTCCCTACATGAATCATTTGCGATGCGAATGGCTCTTCGTAGCTCGCACACTAACGAGCTGCAATGCATTCCGACGGCGCATTCATTATCCAATCGCTTATGCGCTGACCCACATCACCAACTCGAGCAGCCCCTTGAACCCCACTAGCCACGATTTTTGCTTCGGTAATTTCATGCGCTACAATTTAATCCTCCGTTTCAACACCTTTTCCATAAATTTCATCTCGCAATTATACTATATCTCTGCGTTGCCAGTACTCGTTTACGGCTCAAATAAAACGGCAGATATAGCCGGCCCCAAATAACTGCGGTCAAGGCTATTGGATCTCCGATACATTCTGCTTTAACAAGTGAACAAATTGCTATTGAGTGTGCACCTTACAAGCTTGATTACTTCATCCGATTACTTCATTCGATTATTCCATCAGAGCATTCGAAGAGAAAATTGGGACAAAGACAGCAATGAGCAAAACATGTTTTCAGTTTAGTAGACACAGTTTTTGCTCAGAGGATGACGCAAACGTTAGGGAATATTCAATACGATAGGCGAATTGTGGTCTAACCTACGCAGGTCCAACTTCATCTGTCACAAGATTAAGTTCGTTTGTTTTTTTTATCGTTTTTATTATCCTTATTTGACAATTATTATGTATTTCAAGAGTTTTTATGTTACATAGTATATACAATCATTATATCTACATTTCATCATACATGTACAATGTTTGAAGACAATAATATTGGAAACTAACTACTAAGGACACCCAGGAAGGGTCCTTCAGAATAATACATACAATATTTGGATTAAAAATATAAATAATGAATTTAGAAATGTATGAACTTGCTTTATAGCTAATTAAGGAGGACGTAGTAGAAATATTAAATTCGCGAATTGATACGAACTTAGCATTCCCTTTGATTACCAACAAAATTAAATCCCCAAATATGTTTAACAAAATTTGTTCCAACGCAACCCGCTCTACATTCCTGTGCTAGCAGATTGCGTTGGAGCGGAGCGGACAGGGGGGAATCTGCAGATCGGGACCAGGTAGGGATGGCAAAAAACAACAACAAAAAACATCGATGTTTTTCACCAGAAACATCAATATATTAACATCGATATTTTGCTTTGGATGTTTTCTTGACATCCATATTTTTTTGCAAAAACATCGATTTTTTAAAATGTTTATTTTTTTTTAAATAAAGGGGGTTTAGACTCGTTGTAGAGTAGCAGCAATCAACAGCAATATCTTTGTTTTGCGACATTCTCTTTATCACGCTGCACATTTCGCTTGTGCAATCTGAGTGAAATTTAGGTGGTTTTACTTCAACGGTGTACGAATGGAAGTGACTAAAGGGTAAAGTAGCAAAACACGATGTTCTATATTGTTCATTTTATTCATTAGATTCGATAATAATTTTTATTAACATACTACTAACATGCTGATAACCAAACAGTAAAATATATCCCTATTACGTACTGTAATTAAAAATGGACAGGAAAAAAATCGCATGTTTAATAGTCTACAATTAAAATATGGATGTTTTTTCGTTGATGTTTGCATTTAGATCGAAAACCTTGAATCGAAAGCGATGTATCGATGTTTTGGTAAAATTTGGCCTGTCACCATGAGAAAGCCAAATTTTCACGAAACGATAATGTATGGTCTCGTATTTTTTGTTGTTATAAATATTCGATAGGCATTGGAAGACGAAATTTTAACTAAGGGTTCATAAATGTTCTACTAATAAAAGTCACTAACAATGGAACAATAACTTCTTATCTAAAGGAACAAAAGAACTACTCTGGGATCTATCGTCTGGGAATCCCCCTCCCCTTTGGTACACGACTCTTAACAGGCAAGAAGATTATCAGATATCTGTGGAACACGCCCTCCAGCCTACTTGTTGCCTACGATGATGATCATGACGGCGATGATACGTCAACTCAAGAATAATCCAATATCGACAGCAATGGAAGTTCCCTTCCATTCAACGCATATGGCTGCTCTTAGTGCTCATTTCCTGCAGAGAGATGCGCAATATTGTGACACTCATTGCATCCCGTGTCGTCTCATCACGCGTGAAGTGGAACGCGCTCGCAGTTATTCGGCGTCCACTGTCGGCAGCCGACCACTACAAGCGGGGCGATGCAAATGTCACCGAGGCAACGCAAAGTGCTTCGCGGATGAGTAACGCGCGGCGGTCGACCGGGCGGCAACGCCCGTATAACCCTCGCGGGGCACTCGCCTCTGTGCGCCCGCCGCCGCCCCCAGCTGATTGGTCAAAGCGCCGCCCGGCGCGCCGGCGATTGGCGGGCAGTGAACCCGCGGCGGCGGCCGGCTGGCGCGGGCGGGCGGGCCGGGGCGGGCCGGGGCGGGTGGACGGGCGGGTCAGGGCGGGGGGACGGACCGGGACGGGGGGACGGGCGAGCCGGGGCGGGGGACGGGCGGGCCGGGGCGGGCGGGAGGGCGGGCCGGGGCGGGCGGACGGGGCGGGCCGCCGGGGCGGGCGGGCCGGGGGCGGGGGCGAAGGCGGGCCGGGGCGGGCGGAAGGGTGGCTGGCGGGGCGGGCGGAAGGGGGGGAGCCGGGGCGGGCGAGCGGGCGGGCGGGCGGGCGGGCGGCCGGGGCGGCCGGGCGGGGCGAGCCGGGGCGGGGCGGGGAGGGGCGGGGCGGGGCGGGGCGGGGCGGGGCGGGCGGGGCGGGGTGGGCGGGCGGGCGGGCGGGCGGGAGGGGGCGGGGGGCGGGGGCGGGCGAGCGGGGGGGCGGGGCGGGGCGGGGGGACGGGGCGGGGCGGGGCGGGGCGGGGCGGGGCGGGGCGGGGCGGGGCGGGCGGGCATGTCGCAATGGCCCTGGTCAGCATTGGCGTGGACGCCGGGCGGTCACGATGCACTTGCAGCAGCCTCCCATCCCAGCCTCGTTGGTGGCGGCACGGCATTAACCGCGAAGCAGTAGCCCACACTGCCGCCAACTACTGGGGTGACCAGTGGTGCCCGTGGGGGAGTGGTCATCAGTACTCTCGTCTTCCACCTCCTGCTACAAGGCTTCAAATCCGGTCGATCCATGGAATTTGTGGTGGATAATGGTATCTTGTGGCACAGTTTCTTAGAAATCCTCCATTTGCCCTGCCTGTCGACCATTTCTCCATCATAATTTATACCATTTCATCAACAAAACATACAGACATTGATTGATTGATTCGTTATATTGCTACCCACCGCGATAACTTATTTGTTTATTAGTCTCTTAAGCGTAGTGCATGTAATATCCCGAGTAATATCAATCCTCCTTTTGCCGCTTGAAGCGAGATTCGGCGCCGCGTCACATGTAGGTGTATATCCTCCAGGAGATATAGTCTATAAGCTTCACATGTCTTCCGACATTTATGGTAGTGTAGAATGTGTGTGAATGAAGGGGAGAGGAAGGACAAGAATGAAGGAAAGATCGCACGATAACCTGGTCGTTAAGTTACTGCTTCATTATTCACTTCGTATTGACCTGAGAACCCAAGCAAACCGACCGATCAGAGCAACTAGCCACCTAGAATTCTCCTTCAGACAATGGTTTAATTCAACTCAGGTTTGTAGCTGGTGTTGAAAATCCGCTACAGTTGCGCCTCAAACTCTTGGATCTCTCGGTCAGCGACGCTGCAGAGCCAACAGCATTGCTGCTTCTCGTCCACCAAATAACACCTCATCGTTTGAGGTAGGACCTAAAAGGTAATTGACTGAGAATCATTTTCAAGGGTCACCATTTGACGGAGCAAGAAGGACCGGCAATGGACTCGAACTATTAGTGCAAGATCCCCGAGTGTGGTCGGGTTCTCGGTCCCAAGTGTGAACTCCCTGGCAGAAAGTTACAAACAACAGCCCAGTAGCCCTGCTTCTCGGCAATACCCACATGGTTATAACGCAAGGAGCGTATGTGGAAAAAATACCAACGGTCAGTGGAGAGGGACATCAGGTCCTCCGCATTCGTCCAGATAGTCCCCTACTGGATTCTAGATTTGTTGTGGGAGTCATCTCTCACTACAGGAAGGGAGAAGAATAGAAGAATCTTTTCACTCGACCAACCTTAAAGCTGATGACGTATAAGATAGTGCCAAAGTTGATGAAGCTTTGATGAAACTGAATGATGAAGTCAGAGACATTATCATTTTTAAAGAGATTAAAACTCCCTTAGTTCTTTTGGAGATCGCACTGTGACAACAGACATGCAGTTTTTAGAAACTGCTTAACAATAAGGATGATACTATTGTAATTCTCAAATCTCCCAAAATTACAGGTTCCTGAAGGCTCTCTGCTCAAGGAGCCTAATTGAGGCTCTTGTCCCGTCAGCAAACAGACACCTCTACGTACGAATACTACTCGAGTAGTAAGAGTTCTCCTCCCAACACAGGCATCACTGACCTCACCACTGCAAGAAAACATTGTATCTCTCTCCCCTAATTTTAACCCTCACCGTCCATAAACTTTTACACCTCTCTCATTCCTTTCTTCACCCTCTACCATCGCAATTTTCCCTCCTCTAACCACTCTCAAACTTCACTAGCTGCCCTGCACCCGCAGCACTCTCCCCTCCCCCCTCGCCACCTCCCTTCCCTTCCCCGAGGCGGTCACCGGGCGGCACAGCAGTTAAATACTGTAGGAAGTACAGGAACCTGCAGCAGAGCTCATAAGCGTGGCAAATTACCCGTGAAATATAGGCGCCGGTGAGAGCCTCGGCTTTCGGGACAGCGGCGGCTGGGGATAAATCATTGCGAGCCGTGCCCTTCCTGTCCCCAAACTCCCTGTCTCCTTTCGGCAACATAGCACGTTGACACCACGTGGCGCCCGCCGCACCCTCATTGGGGTTGCCAGAACTTGTGCCGCTCGGACGCTCTGGAGGTTGCCGCCCTTCAAGTTTCAAAAATGATGTGAAAACAAAAAATGCAAGGGCTGTGGTAAAGCGTGCGAGCAAATTGAATTTGCGCTGATCAGGAGGCTCCTTCATCTTCTTCACTTTTGTCACATCTGTTGTTTTTTTTTGTTTTCTCATCATTTTTCAAACTTTAAGGGCGGCAATTTCTAGAACGCCCGAGCGGTACAAGTTGTGGCAGCTCCATTAAGAGTGCTGAGGGTGGCTTGTGACTAGTGTATAAATATCCAAGTATAAATATATTTAATTTTAATGCGTGTAAACTACAGTGTTCTGCCACCTGCTTTCAAAGAAACCTTCATGCATAAATAATATTTAGCTATCCACCATTTTTTTCTACATCGGCTTCATCCTCTTCATCATTGTCTTCTTTTCTTCCTTAATATTTTCCATCGTCTTTTTCTTCACCTTACTCATCAACAATTTTTTTGTTGTTCAATATTTTCATCTTCACATACACTCCTGGTTTAGTCGCAATGGTCGACACTCCGTTTAAGTGTTCTAATGCTATAGTCGCCACTCATTTAAATCATCTCTCCCCCTTTTCCCATTTCTTAGTTACTCTAGGTGTATCTCGTTCCCTGTCCCCTCCAATGTCACTTCATACACCATTCTCTCATGTCGTCATAATACAACTAATAATATATTTAAGAAACAAAATTTTTGATGGCATTGAAATTAATGAAAACGTTATGATGAAACATGCGCGATCCATTAACATAATTTTGGCCGATAAGAATTACAAATTACAAAGAGAATTATCTAAATATTGAGTTCTTAATTACATTCCTGTGACCTATCATTTAACAGAATAACGACCTTCTCCTTTATAAAATTAATTATTCCACTGCTATTATTGTCGCATTACTAACATCCAGCGGTAATATTTCAAAAGAAGAATTAAACAGCTACATTAAATTAACAGGTAACGCCACGAGAAGGTTAGAGGTAATTGATATCACATAAAGTTACGGAGCGGTGTCCAGGATAACTACGAACGTTAAGAAAGCCACTGCACCAGAATTGAAGAAAAAATAAGGCCATTTGTTTCGTAAAACAATTCTACATTGCGAAACGAATTGAAGAGAAAATAGCCACATTCGCAGAGAACATAAACACCACATGTTACTTCAGATATTAATGACTGTAATATTCAGATCATTGCACGTTTTGCGCTACTGCTAGCTCTAGGGATGGCAAAAGAACATCCATGTTTTTAAAACATCAATGTTTTTCACCAGAAAAATCAATATATTAACATCGATATTTTGCTTTCGAAGTTTTCTTCACTTCGATATTTTTTGCAAAAACATCGGTATTTTTTATTTTTAACTTTTTTAAATAAAGGGGTTTAAGCACGTTGTAGAGTAGCAGCAATCCTCATCAATATCGTTGTTTTGCGTCACTTTTTATCTCGCTGCACATTTCGCCTGTGCAATCTGAGGAAATTTTAGCCGGTTTTACTGAGAGTGGAAGTGAATAAAGGGCAATGTAACGAAAAACGATGTTCTTTATAGTTAATTTTATTCATTACATTCAATAATAATTTTTATTAACGTTCTACTAACATACTGGTAACCAAACAATAAAATATATCCCTTTTACGTACTGTAATAAAAATGGATAGGAAAATAGCATGTTTATTAGTCTATAATTAAAACATCGATGTTTTAAACATCGATACTTTCTCATCGATATTTTCATCGTCATCGAAAACCCTTTAGCGATGATTTGGTAAAACTTGCCATCACTAGCTAGCTCAAATTGAATAATTTCTTACGTAATTAATATGCACCTTGAAATGAGATTCTCTTATCTGCGTTCACTTCCGCGAAACCGCGCTGATGCGACGCTAACTGCCGTAAGAGTATCCGTGATAAATATGCATATTCTCATTTAATATGCCGAAACACAACAAGCATTTTTGATTGAATTCATGAATATTAAATGTTTAAATTGCGTATCAAATTAATATTTTTCATATCAACGGTTTTCGCCGAACGTTTCCGTCGAGGCCACGAAACTAACTGCAATCTCCACTGATTGACAGACGTCAAAGGCCTTCCGCGACATTGATGCCTATTTTTTTCTTTTCAATCTTTCTATTTATCTTGCTAATTGAGTTATTATTTTTAGACGACATTTTGGATCTATAATAGGGATGGGATAATATACAAAATGAAGGTATTAATTGTAAGCCCCGTGTACTTGAATGCTTCTCAACAAGAAAAAGTTCTCCCCTGTAAGTCGAAAAAATAATGGTAAGGTTTTGAAATTTCGAGAATGCACACAGTATAATAAAAATAACCTATACGTGCATTTGCAGTAACGAGAGTCACCATCACAAAAAGCCAGTACAAATTGTTGATTCTTTCCACTCGTAACTTTCACTCAGTGTATAAAAGTGGACTTGTAATTCTACGGCAAATAATTGAAATACTTCGATAATTCGAATGCATTTTATATTATTCCCCATAAAATTCCTTTTTAAATAAACATTGCATGTTTACAGTTTTAGATGAATGTTTATTTTGTATGTTTCGAAACCATATTTTCATGATTTCAAAGAATAGCTCTAAAAGAAAGGAAAAAGAATAACTTGAAATTGGATACTTTTTTAATTCTATGAAGGAAATATTCATGATCATTTATTTTAGCTGCCTACAAAATATTTTGAATATTGTGCAAAAATAAAGTTACAAATATGAGGTCTTTCACTGAAATAATTGTTAGGTGATAGATATACAGGTGAGTACTAACTACTTGGTTAATTAAATAATCAAAAATTTTCCTAAAAAAATCTATATGCAGACTCAGCTTCGGATTACTTGAAGTTATGTCGGTTTACAATACCTTGGAGTTCGTATCATGAATCTCTTCGTGAATCATAATCTTCTAAAGACTGCATGCTAATGGACCTCGTCCGTATAAATTCCTCTCTTTGTAGATGCAAAACAAAAGATACTTGATCTATACAAATTCATCTGATAAACAGTTTTAATGAATTTGTAATTGAAGAATATTATGTACTATGTCTGGCAATCGTAGATTTTCCGCCGAGCACCGATCGATGTTACGGTTCTATAGCGAGCGGTTCAAGAGCTTTGTCGTTTTTTTGCCACCAATTCACAGTATTTAAAGCGTGATGTGTTGTTTTGAGAGTATCAATAACATTGCGTAAAAAGCATCATGCGTTTTGGCAAAAACTCTCATCTTTATTTATGTAATTGTCGACTAAAATAAATATTATCATTTTTGTCAAATCCCAAGAACGTCGTTAAATAAATAATAAAAATGTAAAATACCATTGAAAAACGTGTAAAACATTGTGAAAGAAATTACCAGCAGCTATCTCAAACTACCTAGCTATTTTCCATTATCAGATACTGTCTCTAAAAAACACTAGTCATTTGTGGAGCGTTGGCAGTCCAATATCCAAGATATTTTTTTATCAACAAGACTTAGGTGAAGAGTTAAAGTGTAAATCAAATCCTAACATAGTACATATAATCATTTTCTTCTACCTAAGCAACATGTTTTTTTTTGTTCTTTTTCTCGCCCAGTATCACTTCGCCTGATTAATCTCAGTCGTTCCGGGCGATGAAAGCACTGTCTGTTTGGCGCGCGTTGCTCCCATGCAGTGCGCACGTCGCCGTGTTGGCAGCTCGCGATAGACCCTCGCGTGCTGCGAACAGTCACGCCACGGAGGGATCCCTCTCGTGGAAAGCGAGAGCACGCGGAACCATTTCCACTGCAGATAATTCGCAACGTGCCAGGTTTACGCCACTTCCATTACCAAGCCGCGGATTCTCTGAACCCATTCTACTCCTTCGCTCATACTCATTAAATTTCGGACTTGCTTTCTTCTCAATATATTGACAAATATTTTCTTTAGGATATAAAGACATCTAACTTATAATAAACTAACTTGTCCGGTTAATGTGTTAAAATGTACTACAAAGACTGAAAGAATCAGACGTATGTTTAGTGAAAAACTGAGTGTGAATGTGTGTGGGTTAACTTCATTAAAGTTGAGAGTAAACACAACTTCTTTGGAATCCTAGGGAATTCACAAACATGGAGTTTGCAACTCTGTAGTCGAGTGTGATGTAACTCAAATTTTTCATTGTCAGTTAAAATTTCACGACAAACAAAAGTATTTATTTCTGAAAAAATAAGTATCTTACTGTTAATGAAAAACACTAAGGAAAAGTTTTCAAAAAAGAATCAATAAGATACGCATTTTAATTTTCTCATGGAAACGTTTAATGCCATAATATAATTTTTGAACATAAAAACTACAACATTGATTAAAAATAATTGTTTTTAATGTTTAAAATCTTAAATAATGATACTACCGAAGCACATACTTTATCAGATTATTTGTAACATTTACAAATTTCAAAAACAAAAATGTGAGACGTACAATCCTTTGGTCTAACTGAGGAAAATTTTAATCAAAACATTTGTGGCAATTTTTGAAAAAAAAATAATAAAACGTTTGTTAAGGCTTCAAGTAGAATACCCTCTCTCCCCACAAAAAATTAAAAAAGGTTTCAAATTCGCGCGACCTCCAATTAGGTCAAATTGTTCTGGGTATGAAAATTTAGGAGAAAATTGTCAAAACGGTTTAGTTGCTAGTGTTGACCACAGAAGTACAAACGTATGGAAAGGAGGGGCAGAGACATGCTGTGTCATGAACTAATTTTTCGGTAAGGACCCACAAAATGTGGCTTCTGATCACACAACGAAATAGAGTAAGTAATTTACTATACATAAAAGATTCATACAATTTTCCATATTAGAGGCACAAAATATGGGCTTTTCTGTCGAAACAATGCCAGTTTTGTCGCAGAACTACAATACGTCTCCACACTGCATAGGTAGTATGCGATTTCTCATGTACTACCTACGCGTAGCTTGTAAGAATTTGGGATTCTATTGAAACATACAGATTATTAGCCCTAATTTTTCTCCGTTTATCTAGGGCTTCCTCCTGCTTGCGAAATTTAATATCTCATACTTTCTTTTCGGCAACTGTACGGATTCGACGCGCAGATTGCTAATTCAGACATCCAGGTTTAAAACTCAATTTCAACAGATCCCTGGGATTCTCTATAAAAGTAATTTTCGAAGGCAAGTTTGATATTAATATTGGGCGCTTGTACGATCAGGCTAACCAATGAAATATCCAAGATGCCGTGTTTATCCAATAATAAATTTCACGCAACATTGGAATGAAAACACAAAGTAAACTAATTCTTAATTTCCTAAACTCCAGGAAACATTAGAAAACAATAAGAAAATATAATAATTACAGCACGGAATTTTAGACAGAAAAAGCTTCTAGCAGGTACCTTACAAAATTATTAAAAAAAATATCAGACTCGCTTTCTAGGTGCAACTCCATCTTTCTAAACTGTTGTTACTGCCACATTATCGCTTCGTGATCAGAAAGAAAAGGAAATTACCGCAAAACACACTATGAAATTATCACGGCAAATAAAATTTATCCCTTCCGATCGTAAGAATATCCTGACATACCCGAATTGTTCATATATTTAGATAAAAAATGCTCGAGAATATTTGTTCACATTCTCTCTTCATTATCTCCGCCTTTTACTCGTGTTAGAAAAATATATCTCAACGAAACATTAGGAATTCGCACCAAATCCCAGATTTGCATTACAATCAGACTAATTATCATCAGAATTTGCGCATGCCCAATTTGTAAATAATTTTAATTATTGATGAGTATAAGTAAACAACTCATTGCCCTCAATGATCATTACACTAATTATTTTTTGATGAGCGTTTCAATTTAAATGACATCAACATACCTAATATTTGTTAATAAATACAAATGTTTGTTTTGGAATGCGAGTATGTTTCTATGTTCGCATCGGCCAGCACACAAGAGCGTGCCAGATGACATTAGTTTTTTACAGCAAAATACATGCTTGAATTGCAGCTAATTATTTCTAAGGAATTCTGGAAGGACAAATCCTTGTACAAAATATAGAAGATCGAGATATTTAAAGAAGGAAACGTACTCCGACTTTTGAATTGATATATAAATAAACATCATAATGCTATATCATTATTTGGATTATTGTTAATATGTAATTATATACAATGCAATAAATGTAACACGCAAGTTGAATATTGTTTAATATAAATGGACTATAAGAAAAAATTGTAAAATACATATTTAATATTTATTCACGTAAGCTTGCATCCCCGTAATAAAGAAAATCTTACTAAGAAAAATTACATTACCGCGCAACAAGAATGCATACTTGACGCACACATTTGCCTTGATGCTAGTGTTCGTTCACAAATCTACTTGTTAAACTACAGGAATCTGAACGTGTCGAGGTCAGCCTGACTAATGTCACACTACATTCTGCTTATTCCTCTTCCTCCACAAAACTAACTGGAACGAATATTTCATTGCCAACACAAGAGCGCGCCCTTCACAATCTCCACTGTCTTAGATCGTTCCCAAGGAAGTCTCCCAGAATCGAGTCGACGATAATCAACTGACAGGATCATCAGGTTTACATATAATATAACTATTAGTAGTAAACAACTGCAGAGAACAAGATTCGAAGCAGTCACTTGCAAATTCTCACGCTACTCGGGTTCCTAGGGAAATCTTCATCTTTAACTTTAGGAATGCGAACGAGATGCCATGAGTAGGGGGAGAGCATTCCACCAAAACCGCATTTTCTTTCCGTTAAATATTATTTATTTGAAAGGGTCTCAGCAACAGAATCAAGTTGACGATAATCAGCTGACAGGATGATCAGGTTTACATATAATATAACTATTAGTAATAAACAAGTGCAGAAAACGGAATTCGTAGTAATCACATGTGAATTCTCTCGCTGCTCGGGTTCCTAGGGAAATCGTCATCTTTAACTCTAGGAATGCGAACGAGATGCGATGAATAGGGCGAAAGCATTGCACCAAAACTGCATTTTTCTTCGCGACAAGCAACACTTAACGAACCCTGCCGTCGGCCTACGCACGGCTTGCATCCCACTGCTCCAGATGCTCTTGAACGAGGCCTTCCGGTATCGAGTGGACGATTCCCGAGGCGCGTGACGAGCCCCGGCGGGCGGACGTGAGTTGCAGGCTGCGGCGGGAGGCACGTGCTGCAGCGGCTGCGTCAAGCGCCCACTGACCGCAGATGACGCATCGCGAGGCGGAAGGGGGATGGGGGTTCCCGGCCCCTCCCCCGCCCTCCTGACTCGAGGACGCGGACGCGCGCGCCGGCGGGCGATGACCGCTGCAGCCGCCCCCACCGCCAGCGCCGCCACGCCCCGCCCCCGCTGCCTCCGCCCTCTCCCCGTCAGCGCTGCCCCCACCGCCACCCCAGCGTCAACGCCCCCGCCGCCCTCACCGCGCCCGCGGACGTCGCTCTCGGTCTCGCTGCCACCGCCTCTCCTCGTCAGCAACGCCCCCACCGCTACCTCGTCACATCGCCCCCGCAAACCCCCGCCCCCACCGCCTCCACAGCCCCCGCCACCTCCACCGCCCCCGCCGCCCCAGTCGCCCCTGCTGCCCCCGCCGCTTCCGGGCGCCACCTCCGGCCTCGCTGCCTCCGTCCTCACCGCCACCCCCGTGCCATCGCCCCCGCAGCCCCCACCGCGACCGTCCCCGCTGCCACGGCTCCTAGCCCCCTCCCGCCAGTGCTTTCCCAGCCGCCACCCCATCTAACGCTGTCACCGCAACTGTCCCGCGCTGCCATCGCTCCCACCGCCTCGGCGGTCCCCACGAATGCTGCCCCCGGCCCCGCTTCCACAGTTCCTGCGTACTCCCTCCCTCCAGCACTTCCCACGTCGCCCCGACAACCCCGGCCGCCCACCGCTGCCCCTGTCGCCCCCACGCCGCCTCCCCGCCGCTCCCCTGTCCCGATTTCTGACCCGTGGCCGTCATAGGACGTAATCGGGACTGATAATTTTGATAGTTTGACACCATCTTGGATAGAAGCAGAAGAGGATTTCTTGGAACTTTGGACTACGGCAAGTTCGCAAGATATTTCGACTGAGAAGTCTTCGAGGGACATCAACGAAGAATAGATAAGTTAACCGCGGTATAAAACTGTAAAATTCAAAGATATCTTGATAAAAGGCCTAACATCAAAATAATTTATTAAATTCATTAAATTGTTTACTAAAAGGTAACAATAAACTTTATTAAATTTTGTTCTTTAAGAAAGAAAGTGATCTTTCATTTAGTCAATCCAAACAGTAATGAACTAGGAATTAGAATCATTCTATTTCAGATTCCCAGCTGCGCTGTATAGTCAGCGGATCCTATAATCCATTATTAAGGTAATAAGGATTATAATATATCGTGACCCATTGACCCAGCAAGCTGGACGCTAAGATCTTTGCGAGATTTAAATGTAGAGAAAATTTGTATATCTCAATACACGTGATTTTTGAGCATATTATCAAAATTTAAAGTAAGGTATTATAATATAAATTAATATTATTGATAAGTTTTATAGATAAACAAGAAATTTGCATCTGTACAAACAGTCTTCAAAATAATCGTTTTTGCTTTCTATCTTCGTAAAAGCAACATTACATATTAAATTGTGATAAAAAAGAAACAGGTTTTACCTCTTATCTATTATAATGAACTAAGTAAAAAAATGAACTAATTCTACTTGTATATATTTATTGTTCAAAAGCACAGCTACTTATTCAATGGATCGTGGATGAAAATTCAAAGGTAGATCATAAATCCAGAATTACGCAACATTTGATAGAGGTATTGAATAATTTTTCAATTATTAAGAAAATATTTTCATTTATTATCTGTCCAGATTTTTGAATGATTTTTTGACTCGATGTCAAAATAAATTGGGGTCATTATCGATGATTAACAAGTCCAAATGATTTTCATTAATTTCACAAACAATGGTTAACTTATGCTTGAGCCATTTTACTCCCTATTATCCTTGTAATTCTACCAACTGGAGAATGATTGCATATCAATTTATTTATGCAGCCAGAATGCAAGAAAAGTTCACTTTAAAACTTCCTTTTCGAGAATATTATTTATACACACAATTTTGTAATGAAAATTTTGTCTACAGCAAGCTTAATTAAAAGCACGAGGAAAGTCAACAATAGAGGCTCTGTGAAATACAGAATTTACGGCCTGCCTCTTTACGTTGTGACGTTCGTGGCCTGGCCACAAACTTACACGGCACCCACACACCTTCGACGGTGACGGAGTGATTAATAACATCGGAAGAGCAGCACGGAAGAGAAAAGGCGCGACCTGTCGGTGGCGGCCAGAAGCAGCGGCGGGATAATTTCGACGGAGGGGCGGCGAGCATAGGGGTTCTATGACGTCAGGGCCGCATTTATACGGCGGAGCGGCGAAAAGCTGCTTTCTTCTCTGTTAATCCGACGACACGGGCGAAAGCACTAGTTCTATGAGTCTGGTAG
Source organism: Teleogryllus occipitalis (assembly GCA_011170035.1). NCBI lineage: Eukaryota > Metazoa > Arthropoda > Insecta > Orthoptera > Gryllidae > Teleogryllus > Teleogryllus occipitalis. The sequence goes on along the minus strand of BLKR01003509.1, from coordinate 71,821 downwards.
CGTAGGCGAACGCGTAAGTTCTCTACGAATTTGGTAGTGAAAGTGAATAATTGAGTGGTGTGAGCGTGGAGGATTAGTTGGTATAGGAATGTGATTGCAATACGAACATATTGGTAATCCGCTGCAAGCTCGTTAGAAAGAAAGCGGTTAGAGCGAAGAACAGTAAACGTTTTTTTCCAAGAGTGCTCATTTCGTGCAGAGGACAGTTTTGTGAAATCCAGTGGAGACTGCGTGTATTAGCGCTGCAGCCATCCGAAGTGCAGCTGCGACGCCCAGTGTAGTGACGCAAAGATCCGATTTTGCGACGCGCCAGAGACTTGGAGCGCGGGCATACACGTTCATGACGAGGACGAAAAAAAGAGAAGAGGGGAGCCGGGAGCGGATGAAGCGTACGAGAGAAGGGCCTGGTTTGACCGATCGCGTGACGGACGGGCGAAGCGTACGAGAGAAGGGCCTGGTTTGACCGATCGCGTGACGGACGGGCGAAGCGTACGAGAGAAGGGCCTGGTTTGACCGATCGCGTGACGGACGGGCGAAGCGTACGAGAGAAGGGCCTGGTTTGACCGATCGCGTGACGGACGGGCGAAGCGTACGAGAGAAGGGCCTGGTTTGACCGATCGCGTGACGGACGGGCGAAGCGTACGAGAGAAGGGCCTGGTTTGACCGATCGCGTGACGGACGGGCGAAGCGAACGAGAGAAGGGCCTGGTTTGACCGAACGCGTGACGGACAGGTGAAGCGTACGAGAGAAGCTGGAGTGACGTCGCTGGGACACCGGGCAGCGGGAGTGCCAAGGTCGCCTTCGAGCGAACTGGAGAGCGCCGTGAAGGTAACCGAACTTGCGACTTTTCGTGCGAAGATTGGTGCGGACCAGAAAGTGGATAACGGCAAATTTGCGTGGTAGTTCATGTGAGAAACTCCCTATATTCAGTATAGAAAGACTGTCACCTTTTAAACAAATTCGTGGAGGTTTAAATTCTGCTAAAAGTATGCCTTGTTTGATTTTGCCAAAGGCCAAAACCTTGTACAATTTTACGGCAATGTTATGTAACTGGCTTCATTCTGTGTTATTGGGGAAAGATTAAGTTGTTCCACTATTGGAATAATGTGTATATTCTTTTATGATTTAAATTGTACGTATTATAGTAGATTTCCATGTTACTTTGTTACATTACTTTCTCATACCCCAAAAGATCCTGCCCCCCGAGATATTTAAGCTCAAAAGAGCATTCTATCAGGGCGTTTCCACGAGTGGAGGCGTTACAACGTCCATAAGTTAATTCACATGCATCCATCTTTTTGACATGAATTGTATCAATTCTTATAATATTGTGATGTGTATGATATTGTGAGTGATGGTATTGACTCAATGTAAACCACACTTGAAAACTAATTCTAACCTTAAACTACACACACTGAAGATATCTTAACAGCTGGCATTCTATTTCAAATGGCTGAAAAAAAATACATTTCACAGAGTGATACTTAACTAGTTCTAACATCTGACAAAAAAAAAATAACTCCCTTCTGAACGGACCACGAACAATGAGCAACACACTATACTAGAACATCTCTTGAAAGCCAAATTTACTACACACAAAACACTTCCAACTTGTTTTTCGGTCTTTTCCATCAAATGGGAAGGTGTCTGAAACATAAAACGAGATGGGGTTTTTGAAATTCAAAATGTATAGTTATGTGTCTCATCTTCTTTAAACAAGATTTCTAAACTCACCAGGTCATGGGAGGAAGCCAAAATGAATGGTACATAAAATGAATTCACAGGGGATCGCATTCTACGCTGCTATTTCCTGCAGTCAACATTACTGGCATGAAGTGTTCAACGCACACATGCCTCCTTGATAATGTCATCCACGGACAAGACAGTTCCTAACCTGATCCCAACAGCCATCTATACTAAATAATATAATTGGACCTATAATAAAATTTGTATTATGTACATTAAAACACAAAATAAATATTCAATTTAATGTTGTTGCAACAAAAATAATATTACTATATGAAAAATAAGGGAATAATACTCATATTCCATTTAATTATATTCAATTTAATGTTGTAGCAACAAAAATAATATGACTATATTAGAAATAAGTAAATAACACTTATTATCATAATAATATTAAACCAATATTAACAAAACGTCAATCATGCAAAAAAAATAATATTACTTACTTTTTGGAATCGCACTGAAAAGTTAACAACCTTATACCTTTCACGTCTTGTTTAGTTGTTGGGAACCCAACAACGCCGAATATTCGGTAAGGCTCTTCGTTTTTCTCTACGTTTGGCCATATCTGGAGCATACACGCTAATAATATGGATACATATATCGTTTATTTTTACTTTTGTTCTCAGTAACACTTCGTTAACATATTCTATTTCCTCAATACATTACTGGAATTTTTTGTGCAGGAGTGTTCCTACCCCGGCTATAGCTCGTTCATCTTTACCTAGTCCATTGTAGATCTGAATGTGGTCATTTATGACTTCAATGCCTTTATCTTTCTTTTTTGTTTCTGATATGTTACATATATCCAATTTCTCTGCAAGCTCCATCATTATTTCCTGACTTTTCTATACCGGGATTTAACATTCCACGTCCCTATTTACATTATTCCTTGTTTCTTTATTCGTTGTTTTCTTTTTCTTTGCCGGGTCGTCATATTGTCTGAAGTTCCGAGGCTTTGCGTGGTTTTCTGAGCAGAGTTTTGTTTTACTCAGGGAGAGAGCTAACTTGACCAGAAACCCTCTTCCTTTCTCCGGGCTTGGGACCGGCAACGGCGGCTACTGAGGTTCTCGATCTCCCATCCTTGCCCCAGTTTTCCCCGGAAAACACTTTATGAGAACAGAACAGGTTATAATCACATTTCAATCTCAATTTCTGCCGTTCATTCAAGAGGTCTGATGTAGAACCCAAAGTGTGGTGCAGCATTTTCCACCTTCCACCTCATTATTGAATGCCCTGCTACAAAGAATATTAGAAAAGTTCTGAAAGGAACCCTGAAATCAATACTCAATTCCACAGACGGATAAAACTTTTATAAATTAAAAAACAAAAACCATGTATAATTAAAAATATTTTAATACCTTAGATTGAATGTTGTAAAAATGTAACTATTATGTTTTTCCTTAAAATTGTATTATGATAGGGGTCGTTGAAGAGCTTGATTTTATAAAGCGACTTTAAATAAAAAAATTTAAAAAACTATTAGTGGAATGATACGTTAAATGTACAGTTTATGAACAATGAAAATTGCAACATTGTAACCGCTTGTCGCCGGTCACATTTATAACCAACGGATAATGGAAGCAATAATACCCGACATTAGGCCCTACACGTAGTTTCTACAGTGGCGAAGAGATGGCGTAAGTCAGAGAAGGATTTCTGAACGCACTCAGACCGTAGCCAATCAGGAAATTTTTGTGGAAATACGGACGTGGCGTGAACTTGCGTCAAAAGAGCTCGCTCTCTTTCTGGTTCGAGACGTCAAGGAGAACGGTTGCCTACGAGTACGCCACATAGTCGACGAGGGACACGCGAAGATTGCGGAACACAAAAGCTTTAATAAAAGGTAATTGACTGAGCACTTTTCATGGATTTACGTACCGTGAATATCGTGAGATTACATGGAATTAGTAAATGAATATTAAACAAGAATGCAATGAAGGAAAGAACGACGGCGGTAATAGATCGAAATGAATCTGTAAAACCACGTTGCTGCATTCTTGTTGCTAGAAAAGAGGACTATTGTAACATAGGACATGTTTCTTCTTTGTTACAGCTTTCATATTTTTCATATTTTTCATATTTTTCATATTTTTCATATTTTTCATATTTTTCATATATTTCATACTTTATATATATTCTTTATTCTTATTTTTGGGAATTTCACTTTGGAAATCCTATGATGGAATTTTGAGAGTTATGAGAAAGACGGATTATCCAACAACTAGTTTGACTTTTGCCATTACGAAGTCATAACTTGGAGTTTCGGACTCGCATTCTGATGCGAGTCCTCTGCGAAATCTGTGGTGAATTTTCGCCGAACGACTGGGAGACGGTGTTCGGAGTACTTCAGTTTCGGTGCGACAGGCAACGCAGGGACCGTGCAGAAGAACGACGACCTTGAGGCGCGAGGGTCGCGCGACGGGCCAGCTACACAGCGCGGGACCAACTTGAGGAATTCGCCGGTTGTGAGTCACAGAAAGAACACTCATTAGATTTCAGTCTGGAAAAAACTTGTGAGATAGGATTATCATTATACTAGCCAAAACGTTGTAATGTGAGCTTCCCTCAAAAACAGACGTTGATCGGGCAAGTTTCTTAGAACATTGGTCTTGCTAGCCAGTGGTTTTATTTCTTTGCGACAGTCGTAACAAGAATCAGATTAAAGTAATTCTTTATGTTTATGATAGAAGTTGTTTTGTACAGAATTATTTATTTAGAACCATATTTTAATGAGTCAAATCATTTAAGAGACGTTATGAAACAAAATTTTGTGTTGAAAGGCTATGTAGAAGTCGAAGGTCAAATGTGACTATTGAGTGTAACGTAATTAGTGATTTAAAAGGTAGTAGTGAATTTCGAGTATTGTGTGTATGTATTTTTCTTTTACAGGATGAATATTTGTACTATGATTTGTGTCTCATGTGTGATATTCTTTGTGAAGTGTAAATATGTATCCATTGCTTGTTTTCTTGTAAACAGGAATCTGAGTTATTATTACTTTAGTGAAAAACTGCAGTTTAGGTAGGGAATTAGCTACCATGATTTTACGAAAAATGAGAACATAGGAGGATCTGTGAATTTCATCTGTACAGTGATTTTCATTCAATAGAATATATGTTATTTGTCATTTAAAACTGAAAAATTGTGTTGGCTTGTTAATTGATCAGTAGTTTAACAAAGACGAACCCACTACCAATAGGGAAGTTTATCCGTAAATTGAGATATTCCCAGGGATACGTGACGGTGTAATCACATGTCGCGAAGTAGGCAAATGACAGATCTACTTTTGTAATAGGTACGGTTACAACATGATTTCAATCTTTTATCGTATTAACTAAAACGATGTTTTTTAAGTTTTAACTATGATTTCATACATACATTTACATTATTTCCAAGTGTCGAAATTGTTGTTTTCGCATTTCTACATATTTAAGATTCAGTCAAATAATTTATTAAAAAATGTTCACACATACTCCGGAATATAAAGGTGAAAATAAATACAAAACGTTTACGAAATGTAATAGAATTTTGTATGCAAATCTTGTAATTACTTTTAGAATTCAATTTCTTTCTTCCACTCTTAATACAAATTATATTAATTCCCAGGCACATCTGCAATAAAACATGTACAATTCAGTGCAATTACTCTCAGTCAATTACACACAGACCACAGTTTGTAGCCAAATTAATCCTTGACTACACAAACCTTAGGAATACACACTTGTGTGACACCACGGGTGACACACTCACGCAAGATACGTGCCGCAGCCATTGAGGCGTAGCTAGAGAATGCCTCTCACCGAACATTCCAGGGTCACTTTGCCACGACTTGTGGTAGGAAATTGCCGTTGAAGCAGTTTTTTTACGAATGTCGGAAGTTATGACACTTAAAGCTTCGATACCGTATCGATCACTGAACAATTTAGTATGGAACTTGTAATGAAGCACATAAAGTAAATTGCGCATAGGAATTCTGCTCTGAGTAACAACTCATGTGAACTGAGGGCGAGCTGCAGCTGAACTCGACTCTCTCAAAACAGACAAGGGACTGTCCCTACGATGAACTGAAAATGCGGGAGAGGAAGCAAAAGTCGATGGTGCGGTCGACGAAATGACGCTGGTGCCATTAAATGGAATGGCAAAGAACATTTTTTTGATGAAAGGAGAGTTGAAATACTGTAGTTTTTTTTATTGCAAAATTAAATAGAGTTGAATCCGTTTCTTTTTAGTGTTGCGATTTTATTATAGAAACGGGTTATATTGCAATATCACGTTGCGTTACGCTTGTGTTCATGAGAATGTTTCATTGCATTAAAGTATCTCTTCGCAAAACAGGTGATCAAGGAATGGTAACATCATCTTTCCTTTGGGCGGTAAATGAACGTGAGAAAGACAACCTTTATAAGGCAGCACCTCATACGTGCGAACCAACAGTCGAGGCGGATGCTCCTAGATTTCCTTCTTGAAGATATGAGCAAGACGCATAATTTCTTTCCATACACAACGAAGGTAAGTGTTAGGGAAATGTTGCAAAAAATCTAAAAAGGAAATCTAACTAGGGGTAAATAATGCAAGAAAATACATGCTTCTTACTTTATTGCATTATTCTACATTTCAAATTTTCGGAAATTCAGTGATTTCAACAAAATAAGATATGCGCAATTTTTAAACGCCATTTTTCAAACGTTCTCAGTGATGATTTTCCGTGCACCATTATTCAAAATCCAACTAAAAATATCAGATAATTAAGTTAATGGATTCATACCTAAAAACAATAAATAACCTTTTCTTCTTAATTTGAAACTTAATTCTTTCAAAATTTTCAAAACATTTTCAAATAAAAAAATACATGGAAGAAACACTTGTATGAATACTGAAAATATATGAAATATATATGAACCCATAGCACTTAAACACTGTTAGCACAATTCTTTTTGAAGAAATTATATTGATATCAGATACAATAACACTGATGTTAGACCAAGTAATTTCTTATACACGTTTTAATTCCAAAACTATTGTTCATGCACAATTCATGAACTTTATTAAATGTCCAGTTTACTACAGTTTTTTTGATAAGAAAAACGATTATAATCGCATATTTTCAATTGTCCATATGTTTATTAAATTTGCAAAAATTGCAAAATACTGTCTTTCTCGAAACGATAGAGGACTTGTAGGGAATTGGTCTGGTGATTCCATCACTAAACAATTGTAATATCAAAAAACTAGACTGTATTACCAGCCGTCAATAGTTTTATCAATCAAAATTTCGAAAAAACGTACTGCTAGCACTTCGGTTAGAACATTATAATATGTAAATTCAGAACATTGTCCATAATCATTATACTACGCAAAATTGCGTGGAGTGGATAGTTAACGTCAGTGAATATCTCCAGTTATCTCCAGTATTGATCATTCCTCTGAGGACGAATCCCGCCACTCGCATTTCCCCTCTCTTGAAGCGCTGCGGCTCGCCGCGCCGTGAACTCTAGCCCTCATTCTTTCACCATGTCGCATTACGATCGGTCAGTTAAGTAGCGAGTCGTAGCGTTGATTGAAAACGGGACTCTGCTTCGGAGGCCGGGCGTCGTTACGGGCTATCTCCCGTTACTGCACGTAGGTGGTTGCAGCAGTATCGAGAAACAGGGGAAGTGGGAAGACGTGCTGGCACTGGACTGTGGCGTGTGTCCATCGAAACTCAGGACGCCGAATTGGTGAACCAGGGCGGGACACACCATTCAGTTCGGTTCAGTTGAAACGTGTCACGAACTTTCCTGGTTGCTCGAGAACCGCTTAGGAACCGCTTATGGAACACAGGACGTCGGTCCCGCAGGGCAGCGGTTAAGGAGGGGCTCTCCGAGGATCTTAGGCTCTACAGGTTAGCATTTGCTGAGTACAACCTTCATCGTGACTGGGGAAATGTAATTTTCACCGAGTCGGATCTTTCCTCTGCAGGGGAGGTACGGTACGAGTGTACAGACCTCGGGGGACCCGTTCGGAATATGTGCAATGTACGCGTTCTGGATGAGTATCTGTGGTGTGTTGGGGATGCATTTCTGCACGTGACATTGGAGTTCTCCACAGGATAGAAGGTCACCTCGACGGCACCCGCATATCTTGCGAGATATTATGGTTCCGTCGATGTGACAAACGTATCCGGAGGGAGAAGTAAATTTTCCACATGACAACTCGTCGGTTCCCAAAAGTAAATTGGTTCAGGAATGACTTGCACTGCAGGAGGAAGTACCGGTTCTGGGCTGACCTCCTCGTAGAACTGACGGGAACCCAAATGAAAATATGTGGGCTGAGACGAAACGTGTCATGGCAGAAAATTGGCCAGTTCCACCCCCGTCCACGGCAGATGCTCTCTGGGATGGTGTGATTGATGCGTGGGAGGAGGTAGCCCATTGTCCCAACTATCGGGCTTCGTTGGTGGCTTGAGTTCGCGTAGATTACAAGCCATGATAGAGAAGGATGACATTTGATCCTCGTATTAAAGAGAGAAAATTGCCCTTTTTACGGCTACATAATCAAGAATAATGAATCAACTGCAATGTGGATGTAAACAATTATGTGTTAAAAGACCTGTACTTTGCTAATTATTATTGTGTAAAAAATCTAAGGAAAACAAGGAATCGAACCTATGATCACACGACATAACCCGCAACACCAATAAGGCAGTGAGGTACTACGTCTCTGACAAAAATTAGCCTAACATTGACACGTTCCGTACCCCACACTTCCTATATTGTAAATATAGGATACAATGGGAGAGGAAAATTATAAATAATGCATAATATTTCTGATTTAGTATATGCTTCATCTCTATATTTCAGAGCTGTTTAAAATAATAACTGAAATTATATATATATATATATATATATATATATATATATATATATATATATATATATATATGTGGGAATCAGATTATTCGGGATTGTCCTACTTGGTTTTTAAAGTTAAGAAATATATAATAACGATAAAACTCATTACAACACACAGATCTGGTCAACAATCAGCATCGTTCTACGCCTCCTGTATTCACACACTTTCTGTCCCGCGTATCTTCTAGCAACTCTTTCATCTCTTCTCCCTCGACTCCAGCGCTCTCTACTTCCTCTTGTGGGATCGGAACGATCAGATTCCCACACTCGGCCATCCTGGATATCATCCGCCTCGGATGATGCGTCCATGGTTTTATGAATTCGGCACATGCCCTGATTTCCAATCAAGGACTTTTTCTTCTTCTTTCTTCCTCTTGCAGAGGCAAATTTTGCCAGCGCCCAGCCGGTCTTAACCCACGTCACTGACGTTGATCCCTCACCACTTGACTTAGCATTGTCCAAGATCACAGACTCCCTAAGGTGATATTTAATTGCATTGAGTCCCTCGTCTACTTCTTGGGCTTTCTTGATTTTCGCTACTAGCCCATCTTTAACAACGCAGAGTACGCCCACACGAAGGTGTCGGCTCAGAGCATCCACATGAAGGATTCTGGAACCAGCTCGATGTTCTATGCTGTCGTCGAATTCTTTCATGGTCATAACCCACCTAGCTACTGTTGCTGTAAGATCTTTTTTACTCATAGTCTTCTGTAGCGAACAGTCTGTAATCTTGAATTTAATTCTGAGTAAATACATTCGGAATTTCTTCAGAGCAGCAACCACAGCGAGCATTTCAAGCTCATAACTACTGTACTTTTCCTCTTCAGGCTTCGTCTTCATACTCATATAATGCACCGGATGGAGCTTGCCGTCGTCTGGAAATCGTTGCAATAACACTGGTCCCTACCCATACTTGCTGGCATCCGTGTGTAGCTCCGTCTCAAACGCTGGATTGTATATGATCAAAACTGGATTTTCTTGGAGTAGCATCTTCAAATCTGCGAATGCTTTCCTTTGTTCATAACTAAAGTGAAATTTCACTTTGTCCTTTGACAAATCACTAAGAGGCTTAGCGATCTTGGCATAATCGGGCACGAATTTCCTGAAATATCCAGTTATTCCCAGGAAACTTTGTACATCTGCTGTAGACTTTGGTTCTGGATAATCTTTAACGGCAGCAATCTTCTCAGATGAGGGAAAGACTTTTCCATTTTCAACCGTATGTCCCAAGAACTCAATCCTTTTCGTTAAAAGCTGACATTTCTCAAACTTCACTTCCAGTCCATTTTCCTCAGCAACATCTAGGACAAGTTGAAGTCGGTGCAAAGCCTCTTTTTCATCACATGCAGGGATCTCCAAATCATCAATGTATACAAAAACGACGTTATCTTGAATAAGTTTCCCAAATATACTATTAATAAATCTTTGAGACACCGCGGGGGAGTTGCAGAGACCAAATGGAACCTTCAAAAATTGAAAATGTCCTGAGTTCGTCACAAAAGCTGTATATTTCTTACTTTCTGGGCGAATGCTGACATGAAAAAAGGCATTCTTGAGATCCAAAGTGCTGAACACTCGGGCACCACAAAGTTTGTCTAGGATGTCGTCTATAAATGGAAGTGGATACCAACTTTCATAACATTTTTGTTCAATCGCCTGTAGTCTATGCAAACTCTAGGTGATCCGTCTTTCTTCTTGGCTATTACAACTTGACTAGCATATTCGGACACACTTGGTTCTATGACACCATCTTCAAGCCACTGTTTTACCTGTTGATTCACTACGGACTTCTCCTCTGGGGCTAAACGCCTCGGTCTGCTATAAATTGGCTGTTCATTCTTCACCACTATATTCATTTCAATTTCTGTGTTTTTCTTCTTTGCCGGTTGGTATTTGGCCACCATATCTTTAACCTTTAAAACTGCTTCCTTTGATGCTGATGTGGCAATATTCAATTCATCCTTCCGAATAGCGTCTATTTTCATTGCAAATGCTTCCGTCCTAATCTTAGTTAACCTGCTATAATGTTTGTTTCTCAATAACTCCGCTTGATCTAATATGTCAGTGCCAACAATTGATGGTGTATCAAAAGATTCTAAAATGTCATTGGAAACAACGAAAACTTCGACTTCATAAGAATCGTCATCTATCAGGACATCAGCTGGAAAACATCCCTCTGGAGAAACGTAGCCTTTCCCGAAACCAGAAAGCAGTATTTCTGTATCTTGAAGATCTGGATGTCCCAATTTGGCATGGAGGTGGTTGTTTATTACCGTGACATCACATCCCGTATCCAGTAAAGCCTGAGTCTTCAACCCTTTTTATTATTTCTTTCTTCTTAGAATTCTTCTGGATTGGAGCAGCTACGACGCCAATAGATTTCCGAACTTCCCCATCATTCTTCACCAAACAATGGGAAGCAATATGTCCAAATTCGTTACAGCGAAAACACTTAGGTCCTTGATCTTTGAATTTGCAGTCAGCTGACTTATGACCATCTTTACTTCCACAGTTATAACATCCACGTCCTCTTAAGTTCTTATCAGATGAATACTTGTTCTCTTTTCCACTTTTGTCTTTCGTGTCAGATCGATTGTGATTTTTCGATTGACGTCCTCGAACAACTCGCTCATACGCCTTTTCATAATTACGTAGCTTTTCTTTGAATTCTTTCATACCAGAAGCTCCATACAAAATCAACTTAGTTCCGGACTCGTCATCGATACCATCAATAATATACTGCATCAAAGATTGTTCGTCAATATCGCATCTACTAGCTATTTCACGCATTACCAGAAAATACTCTTGCAAAGATTCTTCTTTCTTCTTTTGTCTACAATTTAATAAGCGATGAATGTCAGCAGCACTCGTTTGAACCTCGAATTCTTCTTTCAATGCCTTCTTTAATTTCCTCCATGACGAGATGCCATTTTCTCCTTGAATAAAGAGCTTCGCCAAACCGGTTAAAAATTTCTTTGCAAAAACAAATGTTTGTATTTCATCCCATTCCATGAGAACAGCTATCTCTTCAAATTCGTTGATCCACTTCTGAATAGGATATCCTTGCTTCCCGTCAAAAGGCCGTATAGAACCTTCGAGATCACGAAACGTCAAAGCAAACTTATGGGATTGTGTCTGATCGCGTAATTTCAGCCGTCTAATCCCCTTAACCTCTTGTTCAATTTCGATCTCATCGTCTTCAGTCGAACTGGAACAATACTGGATAGCTTGTTTCGGAGGTTTAGCATCTTTCTCAACTTTTTCTTCGTCTTCCTCAATTTCTTCTTCGTCTTCACAATTTTGACAAGCTTCAACTAGCCAAGATAAATCCAGCAAGTGATCACAAATTCGCTCTACGAGTGCATCTTTCAGCCCAGTGTAATCGAGACACAAAATACTACATATTGCGACCAAGTCTGCTTCACTAAATTCCTGTGTAATGTAGTCAAGTTTTTCTGTATGTTCATCGGAATCACGTTTAAACGAGAAACCAGGGAATTCCCGTAGGCGTTTCCTATTCCTCCGATCTGTTGATGCTGTCCCGAAGATCAACTTGTGTATGGTCCGTATAACCTTAACAGGTGCCGTAGCAATGTTCTTTTTAATTTTCTCGATTTCCCCTAACGTAGTCATCTTGGTACTGGGTTCAAATTTAAATCACACAAAATAATAATATGGGTTAAATCAAACAAAATAAAATAGTCAAAACCAGAACATAATCACTTCAAAACTACTGCATTCGAGAATCTTCCACGCACCGCGAACACAAAATAACATACACACTTCTCAATACACGTTCGAAAATTTCAGTGCACTACGCAATTCACAACATCCAGGAATCCTCTAAGCGTCCTTCTAGAATTTTCTAATTAACACAAACAACTTCTTAATAACGAGTTACAACACGTTCGAGAGTTTTCGATGGGATGACGTAATATACAAAACTGTGAAATCTTCACGAATCTTCAATGCCGCCATCTTTGTATCTCTGTCTTAACCTCTTCACACTAACCACAAGATTTCTTCTTCATGAAACTGTTCTCGTCTTTTCCAACAGGGATCTCTTTCAATGTTGACCTTGGCAGAAATATCCACAATGTCGCAGGCCTCGTCTTTGCGTCGTTTCGTCTTTCCGTCTTTTCGTCGTTTCGCCTTTTCGTCGTTACTCCCGAATAATATTCCCGTCGACTTCGATCTTCACATCCCGGACGAGCCCCCAAAATGTGGGAATCAGATTATTCGGGATTGTCCTACTTGGTTTTTAAAGTCAAGAAATATATAACAACGATAAAACTCATTACAACACACGGATCTGCTCAACAATCAGCACCGTTCTACGCCTCCTGTTTTCACACACTGCCCGTCCCGCGTGTCTTGTAGCAACTCGTTCATCTCTTCTCCTTCGACTCCAGCGCTCTCTACTTCCTCTTGTGGGATCGGAACGATCAGATTCCACATATATATATATATATATATATATATATATATATATATATATATATATATATATACACACAAACTGTGGACAACCCTCATAACTTTAAACTGTGTACGATATCGAAATGCAGTTTTCGCCCAACACTGAATCATATGACAAGAAAAGTGCCCAGAGATATTGATAGTAACATGCTTATTTTTGGATAAATTCAATCTTCCTTCATTCTTTAAATAGAAGTTTATAGTTTTTCGCCTGAAATGAATAGAGCATGGAAGAAAGTAATGAAATGATTTTTCATTTTTTAATATTTTGAAAGAAATATTTTGAAAGAAAAACTTACAGTGAGTGTAAAAATTCCTTGTAAACTCAAGACCGGTCTTTAAGATCAAAAGCCCCTAGTCAATCAACGGATTGGAGCCCCTCCTATTTAGTAATAAACCAAAAACAAAAATAGCCAAATATTTATATTTGACCAAATAATACTAAAATAACTAGTATAGTTTGGTTAACTGGGCCAGATATGCTTTAATTTTTTTGCATTTGTTCATCGTAAGTTATCCAAACTTATTACATAATAATATGAAGTTATGTAAGAAATATAAACATGAATTATTATTTTTCAACTTTTAGCAAATTTCGTGGGATACAGAAACGTAGTTGACGAAAAAATGATCCGCTTAACTGCAGTATAGGGATAACTGAGCTTCTTATTGTGGTGATGTGAATGATTAAGAGTATGCTGAACACAGTTCGACGAGTATATTATATATAGAGGACAGATTTTAATGAAATATCAATTTTACTTTCTCGTATACGTACGTACTCATATACGTATGTATATACTCTTTACGTGGTATAGAGAAAGTTATGTAATGCTGCGCAAAAAACGACAGATTTTCGGCAGAAAAAGTTCATTACCTGGCCCTGATAACGAAAAAATGGATAAATACAGTTGCTAAATTAAGAGAAAAAATCCTCTAATACATGGTGTAGCCAGAATATCTGTTTTGTGGGTCCTTGAAGCCGAACAAATTCATTGCCGGGCCCTGATAACTAAAGGTGAATAAATACAGTTGCTAAATTAAGAGAAAAAATCCTCTTATACGTGGTGTAGCCAGAATCTCTGTTTTGTGGGTCCTTGATGCAGAAAACCCAATTGAAAGCGAAACGTCCGCTGTCTGTCCGTCTGTGAACACTACTAGCGCTTAAACCATGCGTAGGATTTTTTTTAAATTGAAGAAACACCTATATCTAGTCGAAGCTTTGAAATTTTGAAAACCATTCCTTAAAACTTTGGGGTACTGGCATTCTCGAAACTTTCTCAAAAAGTTTGTTCCAAAATTTTGCTCCAAAATTTTTCTTTAAATTTATTATAATAATAGAGCAAAATACACATATAAAGGTGGCATAGGTTCTATTTTCATGGTTAACTGGATTTTCGAAAATTGCCAAAGTTTGAATTTTTCTGGCTTCCCACAACTACAAAATTGCAGATTTTTTCTTCAAAGGAAATTTGTTGTCCAAAATTACTTCTTTCATTAATATCGTGTACATTGTTTTGAAAATTTTAATAGTCTCCTCGCAATGTGGTGTACAATATGTCGTACAATATAATGTGACGTTGATACAATTGTTTCTTCCATGAATTTTTTTATTTGAAAATACTTCCACATCTGAACTAGCGGCGCCCGCCATTTTCTACGACGTCATTTTATTAGGGCACTCCCCCCTGCGTTGAGATTGGCGACGATGGTTTGTGAGGCTGCGCCTGCGACGTTTCGTTATGACAAGGGCTGTCCAAGCCGTGCAAAAGCTGAACTTAGCCGCAGATGGCGCCGATCAATTTTTGTTTCCAGTACTGTACAAAAAATGTAAAGAACAAGCCAATTTTGTAAAAATAGTTGTTTAAATTTTGCCTTTATTTCACAAAAAATATGAAAAACCTACTCATGCGTTGGAAAAAGTTTACATTACCATATCTCAAGGTATCTTTGAACAACTGTATAAGACTGATTGACAAATTTCTGTCTTTAATAACGTAGTTGTAGGAAGACACCGACACAATTGTGAAATTCTGCTATTTTCAACAAATTTATATATTTAAACGCGAATAGGACCTGCACTATTTTTAAGAGTTTTCTGCCCTCTCCAAAGACAATTTTAAACAAAAAAATGCTGTAATTTTTGAGAAAATTTCCAAAATTATGAATCTTCTTCTCGTCTTGGGATCCGCTGACAATGACTATCCAACACCAAATTGGTCCACCATCAATTGGTCCGCCGCTATATTTTAGTCTTTTGTTGGGGCCCGGGCATGTGGGAATAAGAGAAAATGATATAGCAGACAAGGCAGCAAAGTCCGCCACAAAGAAAATAGAGTTAGACATCTTTACAGTCCTCACGGAAGACACTAAGTCCCGGTTTCACCAACATACACCTAACGCGACGTTAGTAAATGAGTCGCTAAAATTAACGTCCCCGTTAAGATTTGTTCCGTTTCACCAACGCTTCCGCGGCTTCGGTTAGCTAATCACAGTAAACTTTAATGGGTGTACAAAATGCGTATTTGTTTTTAGAAGGCCATGAACTGGAAACTGTGGTGAGTATGTACACTCTGATTACAGAGAATAAAGCAACAGTTTAGCCAAAGCGCAGCTAACTCTAAGGACACTACGGTTAGCCGTAGATTTGCTGACCCCAATATACTCACCCATAACCTGCTGGTAGCTGCCAGTTGCATAATAACGAAGTCATAAGTAACTGATTAATTAGTGCGATTGACTCGTTCCTGGAAATGAATTTAAATTGAAACAAATTTCTAATAATGAGTTCCTATTTTTTAATAAATAATGAACTTAATTATAATATTATGTAATTAATTCATATCATACTTTGAACTTTATGATTTTGTGATTTAGTTTCTAAAATATTTGGAATGACTTGTGTCTGAAGACAACTGTAGCCTATCTTCTGATAAGAATGAATGGTGACACAATTTCACGTACAATGTACGTAATGAATGAAATCATTCATAACCTTATTTGCATTCATGAAAGTTATATAACGAGATAGTTTTCAATGTGCATGCAAAACTGTTACTTAAATATTTTGGTTGTGATAAATGGTCTGTAACTATTACAAGAAATATTTTCTGACCTGATCAACTCCAGGATTTCTAGTGTCGATTGTTTAGTACACGTGAATCTGGTTGAAAAGTCCCTATCGTGTACTCATAAAAATAATTTCTTCTTTCTCTGAATACACGCGGGCGCACAGACATTTCCAGGTTTTCTAAAATATCGTTGTCTTCCAATATATATTGCAGAGCTTTCTCCATTTTTCTCTGCTGTGTGCTTGAACTGAACTGAAGCGCGCAGCGCAGCAATCAGCTTAACCAAGCGTTAAGTGCTGCTAATGGTGCTGAGATCGCGCGTTAACTTTAACGGAAAGTTAGCAAGCGTTAAAGTTTGGTGAAACACGTATTTTCTCTATCGGAACGTTAAAATCTCGTAACATCTAGTTAGCGTGTTAACAAGCACTGGTGAAACCGGCCCTAAGCTCTTTGTCAAACGCTCTATCCTCAGTGAATGGTACAGTGGCAGAACTCAGATTTCAAGCTCATGAGAATCAAGGATTTCATAAATCTTTGGTCTTCCTCATTTCGTGATGCTAAGCGCGAGGAGATCATTTTAATACGCCTTCGGATCGGTCACTGCCATTTTTCCCACGGATATCTCCTCCACGGGGACACCTATCCTATATGCGAATACTGCAAAATAGATCTTACGGTGGGCATGTTCTCTTGCGTTGTGGTAAGATAAGAGATAGCCGCCGAAGTCATCACCTTGCTACCTCCCTAGCGGAGATTCTTAGAAATTAATCTTCTCTCTGCAAGCTTTTGAGCTTTTTACGAGAGACTAACTTCTACAGTCTCATCTGAGAAAAGATGATAATGCCAATTATTGACTTTTAGTCCGAGATTTTAAAGTAACTATCTCGCTTCTTCTGCCAAACCCTTTTATTAGGATTCGTTGCTTTTCAGTTTTACTTTGCTTCCCATTTAAAAATTTTAATTTTAAATTTTTAGCTTGTTACTGCAACATTGATTACTGGTCTTAAAATAATTTGACAAGGGCGCTAATGACCTTAGGTGTTCAAGCGCCCTTAAACTCAATCAGTCCAAAATTATGAAGTTTTGTGTATGGTAACTTTCAAAAATGAAAATATCAGTTTCAAACGCGCAGGGTTGTACGTTCAGATCGATCGGTTAATGTCGATTTTGAAGAAAATTGTCTGAACGGTTTAGGCCAGGAGGTCTATGAGTTTTTACCTCCAGTCAAATTTGCAGAATGGCAACAGTTGTAGTTGTAGTTTTTGAATCCATCCCATTCGGACGTGATGATTGGATGATATTGAAAATATTCTTATGAAAGGAAATAGATTGAAGAAAGGTAATAAATTGAACTTAGAACTACACGAAAGAATTACTTTACTTACTATGAACTACACGCTGTACTTTAAGAATGTGTATGCTGTTGTAGTACTTCTAAATCAAGTTATATTTTATTGAGTTTTTAGTATGGCTCCAATAACAATATTAATAAATTTCAATACTCCAATAATTAGCGCAAGTATGTGATGCCGTAGTACCTGCAGCTATGCAAGGAACCTATGCTCGAAGTTTATAATGTATTATTGAATCAGTCTGTTTGAAGGAACAATATTTATCCTTTTTTCGTTATTAGGGCTCGGCAATAAATTTTTCAGTTGAAAATTCGCCGTTTTCCGGCGCACGATTACACTTTCTCTTCTTACGAAGTAAGGGTGAGAAAGTAAAATATAATGTAAAATACTGTTACTGACTTAGGTTCGTGTTCAGTGATTTTGGTTTAAAAATAATATGAACTGAGGTGGAGATTGCCGTTTAAAATGTGTGTATATTGCAATAATCTGAGAAGTGTATACCTGGCATACTCAGTATACCTTGAATCAATATGACCATGTGTGCGTGCGGGAGTGTAGGCAGTGTTTTGGTAAATCTCACTGCGTATTGGTGACTGTGCGAAGGTCATGGTTGTGGGTGTCAAATTGTTGAAGAAAATATGTATATTCTAGGCGTATTAATGATGAATTTGTGTGTGTGTGTGTGTGTGTGTGTGTGTGTGTGTGTGTGTGTGTGAGAGAGAGAGAGAGAGAGAGAGAGAGAGAGAGAGAGAGAGTGCGCGCGGGAGAGAGTATGGAGTAGCTGAAGTATATGCATATATTTAGGTATTCCCCGTTTGCGAAAGTGTCGAATGTTGAAGGAATTCCAGCTCTAAGACATGAAAAATACATAAGGGGAACCCCTCGTAAGACATGACAAATGCACAAGCTCTCCGGACAAAGACAATCGCAATCGTGATTGCCCAGGAGCCGCAGGCAGGTAAATCGCCGCAGGTTGGCAGCCAGAATCTCAGTGGTTTGAAACGGTATACGAATAGGACTGGCGAAAGTCAACGGTTGCTGTGGGCATCCGATCAAGAAACAGCTAAGTCGGCGGTTGCAGTTGCAGTAGATGTGAATGTTTTCAGTGAAAAAGTTAAAATTGAGCTGCAATTGTGAATGTGTGTTACGCACCCTGTGTTGTATTGTTTTCTGTGTTATGTAATTTATACTGCATTACAGTTTTAAAATCTACCACCTGGTATTAAACGTTAAGTATATCAAACAATTATTTGTCAATAAATCCATATAATAGTTTCTCGTTAAAACATGATACACTTTATTCACAAATATTTCCTTAAGTAATTGAAGCACGCAGATTGGAATCACAGGAAGAAAGGGGGAATTGCCAGAATATTAGCTTTCCATGCATTCAGAAGCTCTGAAGAAACTATAAAATCCAAAAGGTAAAAAATGTAAAAATACAATTAAGAGCAAAAAGAAGACTGCGTCTAAAAGCAATAATATATCTTCGGAAGGAACATTCGATAATATTTCTTTATTAATACTATTACGATTCTATGTGGTGAATTAAAACACATATAATTTTAACAAAAAAGTTTATTTTGTTTTTAAAGGTACGCTAAAAATACTTGATTTACGTACAGGTAGTTTTCACTTGATTATTTCTTGATACGGCACAGTTTCTCTTTATTTCTTTCAGTACGCTTCTCTTGATTATTTATTTTCACTATTCATTTCTTTTGCACTCTCGCACGGTCCTAAGCTCTGACCACAGGCCATTGCACTGACCCTCATCCGATGTACTGACCACTGTCCGATGCACTAACCACCGTTCACGGCGCTGGCCGCGGTTCACGTCACTGAGTACAATCCATTGCACTGCTATTCACCGCGATACACATGCTTTACAGCTCAGCTTCCACTTCAGACTGACTCGTGGACGTTGCATTCGGCAGAAAGGTGGCGGCCTGCCCCTGTGGAGGAGCTCTTCCGCCGGAGTAATTCTTGATTGTTTATATTTCGTCTCACGTTTGGTCGGCCACTTTGTCACTTTCAATGGTTGTAATGTTTGTATGCTTTTTGTGGCACTTTGTCACTTTTCGATTTTCACTATTTTTGATTTGTTTGCACTGTTATCACTGGTTTTGTTTGTGCTTTTTAATTTGTTTTTTACACTTTTGCTGTTCCCAAAAAGAAGTGATGTTTCATCTGTCTATTCCCGTCGTCAGACGCTCCCCGGTCATTTTATTTTTCATAAGGATACATTTCAGTTGTTTACATATTTTTACATATTTACCTTGAGAATGTTATGAGAAAATATACCTAAAATCTAAAGCTAATCCTAATACAAATGAATTTAACCCTTGACCAAATCTATTGAAAATTTACCCTAGTATTATATACAGAGTGTTTTTTTTATCGTTCGCCGAAGAATCGGGCCGCGTCGCCCGGGCAATCCAGGGCTCACTCGCCGGGAGAAATGCTGATTCACCGCCCGTGCTGCCATACGAGAACTATCGCTACCGCGTAACTTACCTTAAAGAAGATGCTGAAAGTGGTGTCCTTCGGCTCGAATGCATTCTTGGCACCCCCGGAATAAATTATGATTAACCCTTTGAAGTAAATCTTGAGGAATTGCGGCGATTTTCTCTTCAATAGAGCGCCGGTGCTCTTCCTCCGAATGCGGGTTTTCTGCATATACCTGATCTTTCAAGTATCCCCAAAGGAAAATGTCACAAGGAGTCAAATCAAGTGATCTAGGAGGCCATAACCCACGACTAATTATTCTATCATCACTATAAACATTATTTAAGAAGTTCATGGATCGACCAGCAGTGTGAGCTGTTGCCGAATCCTGTTGAAAGTAACCATAGAACCTTTCTTCTGGTGTCAATTGTTCGAAGAATAATGTCAATATCTGAAGAAAGTAAACATCAGCAGTAACGGTGGTGTTGAAAAAAAAGGTCCGATAATTCTTGTGGAACTCAACGCACACCACACTCCTATCTTTACGTCGTGAAGTGGTTCCTCATGAAACAGGTGAGGGTTTTCTGCACTCCAATAGAGGTTGTTTTGGCTGTTAACGTATCCACTCAGATGAAACCACGCTTCATCAGAAAAAAAAGTCAAAGCAGAATCAAGATCACCGTCATGTACGCTCTGCAAGAAGTATTCCGCAAAACGTACTCGGGATTCTGGGTCACGAGGCTGCAACGCATGAACAACAGTGGTCTTGTATGGCCGAAGCTTTAAAAGCTTAGTGGCTGTTCTAGCTGAGATCGTGGATACACGTGCCTGTTGTCCAAGACGCCTCAAAGATTTTCTTGGGGATTGTTGTAACCTGGCAGAAATTTCTCTCACCTTCTCTTCTGCCAGGACATGGCGCTTTCGACACTTTCGTTTGTCTATTAAAATTCCCTGGGTGCGAAGTTTCTTAACAATCTTCAAAATTGTTGACCGATGTGGAATATTCACGCCCGGAAATTTGTTAATAAAACGCTTGCGGCACTTACTGGCAGACTTAACTCGAACGAAGGTGTCATAAAGAAATATTCCCTGCTTCAAAGAAAATTTCATGTTGCACAGTTGACTGCTCTAGGGGCACTGGTGTATCGGCCGGTTGCGCCGAGCGACGAACGCGCCGGATAAACGGGGGCCTTGTTGGCAAATCGCCGGGCAACCGAGGGCTCGATCGCTGAGACAAGCGGTGCGTCATCTTCGGCGAAAGATAAAAAAAACACCCGGTATTTACATTAAGAATTTATTTTGAGAGTTTGTTTGCATATTTGCATTAAGAATTTTTAAAAGAGTACCTAAACGTTTAAAAACTAACTCTAGTAAAAATGATTTTAAATCCTCAACCTAACCTTAAGAAACTGATCCTAATAGTAATGGTTTTTGAAACCCTAACCTTAACTTTTATTTACATATTTTACAGTGGGCATTAATGAGTGTATCTAAAAACTGACCCTGATATTACTGATTTTGGAAATTTTGAGGTCTTACCTAACCTGAGTGCATAGCCAATGTTTGAATTTACCTAATCTGTGACATTTATCTGAATAAAGTTATATGAAGACAATATAATATTCTTGACTTGAAATAGAACTCAATGAAGTGATAACATATTTACATGATGACTTGAGAAGATGTAGAACATGGAACATAGTGACGATAAAAACAGAATTGCATGAATTTATGGTGAGCTGCTGAGACTGGGACGTACTTGGTGTGCGGCTGTGTTTGGTGTGTTTTATGCTGAGTGTAGTTGAGTATGTATGGTGTAGAGTGTAGAGTGTATGTGTGTTGTATGCAAGTGAATCTTTCTACGGTGGTTTTTGGAAGATGGTGTCTGTGGGAAGTTTTTTAAGTTTGTGGCGTGAGAAGTTTCTTATGTGAGATCGGGCGATAATTTTCTGGGAGTTCTTGTTCGGTATCGGAAGTACCGTTACAGTCGCAGATTTCCATACCACGGGGAAGTATTGCACAGAAATACAGGCAGTGTAGATGGAAGCTAAGAGACGGGCGGTCTTAGGAGGTAGTTCCTTAAGAATTTCGCCAGAGAGTTTATCCGTCCCGCCAGCTCGTTTTGTGTTAATGTTTTTGAGGTAGTCGCTTACCTCATCCTCTGTGATGCGCCAGTCAGACGGAATTTCGTCGGGGGGCGTGGGTGACTAATAGATTTCCGCGGCGGTGGCTGGGAGAGAAAGAGCGATAGTGAATGGAGAAACACGCGATTTCAGGGTATCGGCAAAAACATCTGCTCTCTGCAAAAACCTCTTCGTAAGACCCATTGCAATTTCCACAGATCTTTTGCATTGTTGATTTCAGAATTTTTTACGTAAGTTTCCCACATCGCATTTTTGTGTTCCCGCAGAAGCCTGGAGGTTTTCCGCCGAAAAGATTGGTACGTCGCTTTCGATGCAGGATCGTGAGTGCGGTGGTATGCTCTTTGCGCCTTTCGACGCTCCTGAATGAGGCGAATCAGCTCGACAGGCGTTTGGTTTGTGAGAAGGTGCGGGTGATTGGGAGTTTTCATGATAAGCAGTTTTGATTTGAAATGTGAAGTGAGTGATGGCACGATTTATGTTGTGGGGGGAATCAAGGATGGGGTTGCCGATGAGTTCGTTCGCAACTTTCCTTTTGAACGACGCCCAATCGGTGACGGGTTTGGGTTTTGGGTCAGGGGCGGGGAAGAGATCTCTTTACAGGGCAAAGAGAATCGGGAGGTGGTCAGATGGTAGGTCATCGATGGGCGAAGGGCGATATCGAGAATATCACCTTCGATTTGGTTGGTGAAGAGGTTTGTACGGAGGTGGGTGACGGATGGTGGAGCAGAGATGAGCTGATTTCTGAGATTCAGGTAGGAGAGCAGGCGAGTTCCCGCAGCGTTCCGCACACGGTAGCCCCAGTCCGTGTGCTTTGCATTTAGATCGCCTGCTAATATTACCGAGCGTTAGCAACTTATCGAGAACGCCTTCCTCTAATTGAAGTTGAGACCGCTTATAGGTGGAGATGAGCGTAATCGCTCCTTCCGGCGTTCCTACTTCAATAGCTGTGGCTTCTATTGCGGCGAGAGCCGGTATTACCAGAGGCGTACGTGGGATGTTGAGTCTAATGGCGATTAGGGTACCACCGCCGCGGAGCGGCCCGGGACGACTAGTTTTGTAAATATGAAAATTTCGTAATGAAAAAGATTCTGCCTGGAGGAGATGTCTTCTGGATGAGGAAGAATGCCCACAAGGGGCGCGCGCATGCGGTGAATAAGCGCCGCTTAAGAGAAGGTGAAGAGAAAGATCGGGGGAACGGAGAAGGGGTTTTAGGAGAAGAGTTCTAATTTTGATTTTGGCTGCGAGATATCGAGCGTGCGCATGCCAACGGAGGCCGCTATCAAGCAACACGCCCAGGTATCTCGCTTCACTCCGCCACTGCAAATACGCGCCGGCCAAGCTCACCATTTCATCGGGGTCGGCCCTCTTACGCGTGAAGTTGACGGCGACGCATTTGTCGAGGTTGAGAGCGAGTCGTTTCCGACTTAGTCATTCAGGAAGGGCGGCGAGACAGTCACATAAGTACTCGGTGGTGGCGGCGACGGGGGCCAATCCTGACAGTGCTGGAAATGCTGCTTGGGGAGGGGGGAGCGCTGGCCAATCCTGGCGCATCGGCGGAGGGGCTGACCATTGTGGTGCGAGGCAGGGCGAAGTTGTTTCGCCGCCTGGTTTGATTTGCAGTGGAGCGCGCCTGGCGGGCTCCCGCGAGGAGCTATGCTTGCGGAGTTTTATAGTTGATTAGCGCGGGGCATTCGCCGAAGTACAAACAAATGATGTCCCTGCGAAACCCGTTGTGGTAGTGGCCCCACATTTGGCACCGCCTACAATGTGGTACTCAGTCCGTCCCACGAGATGATGCAGTTGCTTAGAGTCTTTATGCTTTTTACGATGTTGGTTTGGGAGTGGTCGACTTCAGCAATGTACAGTTCTAGGCTTGTAAAGAATTTTCCCTGCTCGCTGTAGAGAGGGCGCTACATCTCGCTAATATGGTGAGTGGTGAGCCCGGATTGTTGCAGCTCAGTGCGTAGCTCCTCTGGGTTTAGATAGGGGAGGAGGCCGCGGATCACCAGTCGGCGGCGGCGTTCGGCCGTTGCACGCCGGAAAAAAATTGGGCATCTCTATTGAATGTTTGCAATTTTTCTAGCAATTGAATGATTGTCCCGTGATCAGCACGGTTCCCGGGTTTTAGCGTTAAGAACGCGGGGGTGGTAGTTCCACGCAGGGGGCGGTGAGGTGGGGCGTTAGGATTGCTAGTATTTCCTTAACATTTACTGGCTGCTGCACACATATCTCACCAATGGCTTCCCGCGGGCGCATGGGTTGGGCGCGAGGGGGTGGGTTGGCTGCGCCAGCGTTCCGCGGCGCCGGTGTCAGTAATTGGTACCTGTTTCTAACTGGCACGGAATACAAAGGGGGGTGGTTTTGGCGGGGTAGAAAAGCTCGAGACGCTACCAATTGCCAGTTTCCTTCGTCATCTTCTTCGTCTGTTGTGGTTTGATCCGCGGCATTTTGATTAATGATTTCCAGGGCGGTAGCAGTATCGACATTTTCGTCGCTTTGTCAATTTTGTTTTATTGAATTATATTCATTCATTTTATTTTTTATATTAATTACAAATAATTCTTAATAGAAACCATAGGCTATTTGTATTTGAATAAATTTATTTACCTTCTGTTCCTAATTTTAAATGTTTTTTTTAATCCAATTATTAATAATAAATAATAATTCATCAGAAAACACTATTTAAATCTCTCTGATATAAGAAGTATTAAGTACCTTGCTATCTAAACTATTAAGTAATACACTCTAGTGCAAGTAGAGCCCGGATGTTAAGGCATTTAACTTGTCAAATATAGGAAGACAAAAAGGCACTAAAATATGACACGAGTTTTATAATTTAAGTCTAATTTATATTACTAAAATGTTATTTATATTACTGATATAAATACTAGCACTTACAAGAAAACCTTTTCTTTATTGGTTGAACATTAACGTTTGTAATCTTAATATGTGTCTCTTGGAAAGAAATATTTTCAGAGCTGAAAATTACAATAAACCGAATTTCAGTATTGAGTGAAAATTTGATTCACTAATGATTCTACACAGTGTTAAGTGTGGGCTGAACTATTCATGAGAATGAATATTTGAATTATTGCGTAATTGGAAAACTATTCTTTTCATTCATTGCCTTTCTTTATTCAGCGATACATGATATATTCTGGGCTAATTGTATCATGTACAAAAGTATATATCTTAAAAAGGGGATGGATGCCACACGTAAGCATGGGATACAATTACTTATGGTTGAAGAAAGTTTATTGGTTTCATGAAATAAAGTTTTCAAGTTGTTTGATATCGGTGCTAGGAAAAAAATAATTCAAAAAAGGAAGCAGAGAAAATACCACAGCAGATTTTAATATATTATCATAACCATTTTTCATCCTTAGTTCTCATCACAATATTATATGCAGAATAAATTTGTAAATATAGCATTCACAAATATTCAATACACTTCAATACACATAAAACGCACACTACACACCAAATAAAACTCGTAAAAAGCTGAGAACAACTTATATCCTCGAACAGCTTTTTGCAGCAGTGCGCAGACCCGCCATGTTTTGCATTTGTAGAACCGTTTCAGGACCTATAAGTTATGGAAAGCTTTATTGGTTTAAGTCATATTGGTTGTTCTAGAAACACTTTTTGCTGCTATTGACTATTTTTTAAAACCAATAATCTTATGGATTCCATATCGAACGCTTATGTAACCGGCCCTTAGATTGATTGATTGCTTTTTTCATGTTTCCGGGCGCGTCAACTACTTTGGTCATTAGTCCCGTTAGTGTAGTGCATGTTTTTTCTCGGGAGATGGCGGTGATCTTCCTCCGCTGGATGGCGAGATCCGGCGCCGACCTACCGTCGGCTAGTGGGGCTTCCCCCTAACCTGGACTCTCCCACCAGCGGGGCACCGCCCCAGCCGGGACAAGCTCTAAGCTCCCGACCGGTCTCCCGAAATTTGTGGTAGTGTAGTGCATGTTAGTGTAAGTGTGTGTGTAAGGGGAGAGGATAGGACAAGGAAGAGGAAGGACAGATCGCGCGCGGTCCGTGGCCCGTTTGGTAGGGTTCTGCTCCGGCATTCGCCTGGTGTTGATCGGAGAAACCACGGAAAACTACCGATCAGAGCAGCCGGCCGCTAGAATTCTCCTCCAGACAGCAGCTGAATTCGACCTAGATGAAAAGCTAGTGTCGAAAATCCTGCCGCCGTCAGGACTCGAACCTAGGACCTCCCGGTTAGAGGCGCTGCAGTGACATCAGTTGATGCACTGAGCTACCGCTACCGGCCCTTAAGATCAGTAGAGTCTATTGATAGTCCTTGGTTAATAACATGAGAAATGTGGACTGCATCTGTAATAGTATTAACATTTATGCCAAGAAGGTGTTGAAGACTAAGGGCCGGTTGCATAAAGCTTTCCATGCGGGTTGCATAGCAATGGATTCAATAAAATGTAAAGATTCCATAGGCCATGCACCGTTGCATAAAGCAAAACATCAAATGAAAAATATTTGTTAATGTAAAATTAAATGTGAAGTAGCATCCTTGATAGCTTAAGCATACATAAGAACAATTTATTTCACATTTCAAGTGACATCATTAAATTTTTACTTTCTCGTATACGTATAATTGGGAGCTGACTTGATTGTGAGGCTGTGGAATGCGCTAGGTGTTCTTGGAAGCTGTCCTCATCCCCGCCGAGCCCGCAACTGTTAGCTGTCCCAAGTATATTGCTCCAAGTATCCACAGGCAAAAATGAAAGCGGCAAATGTGAATAAGTAAAACAATTCAACGACACCCCGTACGCTAACAAGACAGTTCCCTACTATACATATATACGGAGTGATATATCACTATAATATGTGTCGTGACCGGCCGCACATAATTAAATGTGCCGCCACAGGAGCACGTCAGTAGGGCGTTACCGCCCCTGGCGGCAGCGGTCAACAACAAGCGCGGCCAGCGGTGCTCGGCTGAGTGCGGCCGCCACGCCTGAGCGAGCGGGGCGAGACTCGACCCCGCCCCTACTGCACAGCCAGTCGACGGGCCTACGGCCCGGGGCAGCTATAAAGCCTCGGCGCGGAGCTGAGGCAGGCAGAGAGTGAGCGAGTGAGCGGTGGTGATAGAGCGACGAGCTGGTGATTAAGTGATGGTTACTGTGTGAAGAGTGTGAGACTATGACAACTGCGCAACGACTACGGACTTCCTTGTTGCGGCTACTTGGTGACTCGGCGTATAGTGGTACATCTCCTGGTTTTACGGCAACACGGCTTCGTCTCTCTACCAATTCTCCTGGATATCCGGCACACGGCTCTGTACCTGTTTCTGTCAATAAATTGTTTATTGAACCCTTGTGTTTTGAATTTGGATACTTCAATATGTAATATAGAGAAAGTTATGTAAAGCTGTAAAAATTCATTGCCGGGCCCTGGTGACGAAAAAGTGCATAAAACCTGTAGCTAAATTAAAAGAAAAAGTCCTCTAACACATGGTGTAGCCAGAATCCATGTTTTGTGGGTTCTTGATGCCGAAAAACCAGTTGAAAGCAAAACGTCCGTCCGTCCGTCCGTCCGTCCGTCTGTCCGTCCGTCTGTGAACACTGCTAGCGCCTAGAGTACACGTACGATCTTTTCGTCATACATTTTCAAAATATTCTCAAAAACGAACGCATGATTCGGCACTTCCAGAACGTTTTTAAAAGGGTGTCAAAAAACACATTGATTCGAGACTTTTTTACTCGCACTTTTGCTATGGAGTACTTTCCATAAACTCACTGTACAAATTTAAGCTTAAAAGTACATGTTTCTATACCCAATACTCAAAACATCGGGAGAGTGTGCCGTCTACACTGACTGACGGAATACAAAGTCTGTGTCGCTTCAGTAAATGCTGTTTCTTTTCAGCAATTTTATCTGTGACTAGTCCATTGATGTTATTTCGACCATATTCTTTGTCAGTTGTACAAACACACTTCACCGAAAAACGAACACTCTAACTTCGGTTTTTCGAAACGCATTAAACAGTAGCCTCCTACATACGTTTACACAATACATTTTGGTTTTCACATCTTTAGGAATGGATTTGTAATTGCAACTCCCTTTAAAATGTGCCAATAACATTCGATTAACACAATACTTATGAATGCAACAGTGCACAGCAATGCGTTTGCGTTTCGCGCGCTACCGAAGAGTTGCTTTGGAAGGGGTGAGAGCTCATTGTGAGATATCTCACACTTTCTTCCACACTTACTTCTCTTAAAAACGTGTGCTAGCCGAGTGTCACGACATGTCAAGGCTTCCAGAGGTCGCGCCTGCGCAGTAATATCGGCACGGTCCGGAGTGTGCTCCCCCCGCCCGTAAGCCACCACGTTCCCACTCTGTCCCCTTCAGCCCCGCGGGAGCCTCCGACCCCGGCTGCTCGCTTGCATTCCCCGAGTGTACTCTAGCCTGCTGTCACGAAGGGCATTGGAGGCGGACTGTCAATCGCAGCTTCCGAACGGCGCATGTTTTGAAATACCACGTTTCGGAAAATCTCTGAGGAGTCTTGTGTTCCCCTCATGTTAAGAAATGTTTAAGAAACATTGCGCCGCAGTTATTTAAGTGTGCACAGGCAAACGTGCGAATACCCATGACCCGCCACTGAAATCGGTCTTAGTCAAATACATGCGGGTAGATATTTGTTTTTGAAATTTGGCAGGAATTCTTGTGCTCTATTTGTGTTGTGCACTTGTTATAGTTTGCATTACTATTATTAAATAAAGGAGTTTGACAGAAATGTTTAAACAACTCGAGCCTCTATTCCGAATGTTTCAATGGCAAAATCATATGTGTGTGTGTGTGTGTGCGTGAAACACCTCCACACTTGTAACGCCTCCACACGTGGAAATGCCCTGATAGAATGCTCTTTCGAGCTTGAATATCTCGGGGGCAGGATCTTTTGGGGTATGAGAAAGTTACACACCCAGACACAAAATTAGATAAAATGACAGTATATTCTGCAATATGGCATGAGAAATTGTTCACACTTAACATTCAAATTCAGAATTAACTCAAATTTACAACACAACACAAAATTTACTTAACAATGTGCTCGCTATATCGAGTCTGATTCTCCTATCACCCGTGCACGGTTTGCTAAGTTATGAACTTAATTGAAACTAAATTTTCCCATACTCCTGGGATTAAACACAATCACTCGTTATTCAAGATCTTATTGCTACTTTACATTAAGTATTTCCTCGTTAGCAAATTTTATACAATGAAATGAGGAACTCTAATAAAAATTCACACAGTTTCTAGATCGAGTTCTATTGCAAGTATTACCGCTGTACAAGGTAAATTTATGCTGTCGTGATACAAATCTCGGTTGATTTTACAAAGTTTTAATGGTCTGGTTCTTCATTTCACTCCTTCCAAAATACGGTCTCCCACTCTGGTTTACTCAGTTACAAATTACCTTTGCCGCCGCCCAAGGCCCCGGGTTACGCACCGCCGTCGCGTCGAAGTAGCTGCACACCTGCCAGCCGCGCTGCCACTCGCGTCTCCCGATGACCTCGAAGCCGTCTCCGCAATCCGTTACCAGATTTTCGCACCAGTCTTCTAAGCTCTCGCCACCAGATCCAGGACCCATGCACGCGTACTGCTCCGTCCCTCGCGTGTTACAGCACGTGTCGCTCCCACCAGCGCGTTGACTATGATATTGTTCACAATCACGTTTATTTTACTTTATGCGGCCTCGTTATAATATTAACTTGCTGCCTTTTCGCCGCCTCAATGTTGCAACGTTTTCTTCCACTATTACTCGCGATAATCCCTACGACTCCGCGTCTTTACTACAGAGGAATACCTCGCTCGTCGCCGCCTAGCTCTAGAAAAACTAGTACCTCGCTCGTCGCCGTCCAAATCGATAAGAGGGCAGCTTTTCGCCGCTCCGCCGTATAAATGCGGCCCTGACGTCATAGAACCCCTATGCCGCGCCGCCCCTCCGTTGAAATTACCCCGCCGCTGCTTCTGGCCGCCACCTCCAGGTCGCGCCTTTTCTCTTCCGTGCTGCTCTTGCGATGTTATTTATTCACTCCTTCCACAATCTAAGATGCGTGGGTGCCGTGTGAGTTAGTGGCCAGGCCACGAACGTCACAATATATATATATATATATATATATATATATATATATATATATATATATATATATATATATATTCTGAATGTGGCCACACAATTTTCGCAGTACAGTCATGAGATCTTGTTTCGTTGACATCCAGTGATAACATCTCACGTTTCATTATTCATCTGACCCTTCGGTTCCTTCTCGGATTCCCAATAGACGTCTCCCGCGTTTACTTATTGCTGTGGGAACAGATTTTCTCTCGATATTCTTTTTCATTTCTGCTTTCATAAAGCTCAAAACAAGATCATTTAGATATACCCATCTGGTCAACCTTTCGCCACTGTTGTACATTGCATAAACTTTCAGAGCGTCGATTACAGCGATATTCGTGTTGTCAGCTTGGGTCAGAAACTGAACCGCGAGTAGTCGCGTGGATTACAATTGTAATCCAAGCTGTTTCCGGCTTACAGCTAGTGCAGCAATTATCACTTGAGTCATATTTCCCTATAATTCGACAGCTGAGGCCTTCTACGAAAGGTACTGAAAAGTCTGTGCAAAAAGCTGTCGCTGTAAGCAGCGAATGAATACGACTGAAAAACAATAGTAATCCACGCCACTACTGAAGGGTTAAGGAACAGGTTTCATTTAGGAAAAAATCTCTATCTTCAATATTATAGTTCTAAGAAGACGCAAAAAAAATTGAATTTTTCCGATTTTCGAAAAATCTGGGATTTCAATGAACATTAGACCTTCTTAAACGTCCTTCGTACTATCCAACAACCAAAGTTAATCAAAACTTGGAGCCATCTTTTACATTTTGAAAACAACCAAGTGGCTTCATGTGAAGTACCCCCCAAAATTAAAATATCGGTTTCAAATTCCAGGAACCGCGACATCATTGGGGAATATATTTTTTGAAGAAAATCGGCTGAACACTTTATGCACTAGTGTTATGCACAGACGGACGGATAACCAGTATATCATAAGTAGGAATCACCGAAGTCTTTCAACTATTTACCTTTCAATGGACGTTAAAATATACACTATCTCCGACAAAAAAATTTAATCTTAATAATTGGATCTAGAGTACGTAGTTTTTAAAAATCAAAGGCAATCGGCAGGTAGGCAGGGTTGTCCATCGCCATCAATCACTCTGGCCAAGACATTTTCGACGCGAAGTCTTACATTTTCTTGTCGATAGTTGTTTCTTTCCTTTCTCCAGAGAATATCAGGACTTTAAAAACATCGAATGTACAGAGAAGAAATGCATTTATAAAGACGACATAAATCCAAATTTTTCTGTTAACTCTGTATTTTTAACATTACAGACGATTGAATATATTTCGGCTTCTTCCTAAAACTACAATATTGAAGATTGAGATTTTTTCTTCAAATGTGATTTCTTCTCCGTAATTAGTTTCTAATTAATATCACGTTCATTTTTTGAAAAGTTTATTAGTTTTCCCTTAATTTTAGGTGAAATATGGGTAATTTTAGAAATATTAAAAAACAAGATTGTATCAAAAGAGTTCCAAGAGTTTTTCTTTAAACTTTTTGTATGGACAGTAGGACGACATAATGCACTGTTTAAGATGACGCAAACGTCATTTTTCTTTATTCTTTTTTTTAAATACACAAAAGTATTTTTATAACTCTCTCACGTCATGCATCTGTGAACAGATGTGCATCAAATGATTTTTAATGACGTTTCGCGAAATATCAAACGTTTTCTGTAAAAATTGAATCAAAATTGCTCATTTTCAGAAAGCCTCAAACGGCAATTTTTCAAAAACGGCCCCAAATTTTTAATCGAAAAATTTCGTTTAGTATTAGGTTTAATTTCTATAATATTCTTAATATCATATTTCAGTTCTACTTTAAAGAGACTGAAAATATGAAAAAATGTGATATAAAAAATAGGCAGCAATAGAATATAGCAGGGAAGAGGGTGACACAAAACCAAAAACCAAGTTTACGCTAAAGAGATTAGAAGACAGCTAGTACCGTACGAGAAAGTCTATGCAATTCTGTAGCAACAAATATTATATATTTATTTTTTTAAATGACTACGAAATCTCTCTAAAACTTGGGAATTCTGGCATACAAGGAATCCCACCCTCGAAACTTCCAAATGGTTCCCGATATCGAAATGCAGTTTTCGCTCAACATTGAAGAATCACGAGGCAAGTAATGTGCCGTAGATATATTGTTTGAAATATTTTTTTTTATTTTTCAAGAAATTTAATCATCATTGATATTTTTAAATGGAACCGTGTATTTTTATCCCTAGCAATAGATAGAATAGAGGAAATTTAATGAAGTAAAATATGTTAATGTTTTGATAGTATTGTGAGTACAAAATTATACTTTCTGACATTTAAATTAAATGCACAAGATTTTTTGTAGCAACCCTTGCAACTGTCGCCTTTGGGGGAAGGTTGCCTTCTTTAAGGGGAGAGGGGAGAGGAGAGAGGCCGCAAAGGTCGTCTTCCCCACAAGCGACAGCTGCTACAGGAAATATTACATGTCTCATTTAACATCTCATGACAGAAAGACGCATTCGTGGTTTAGCAGTGGTGGTGTGCGGACGTGCCCAGCTCCGCTGTGGTTGCTAGTGCTCAGTCCCAAAAATGTAATATTTATTCTTAAATTCTATTTACATAGCTAACTTATGGCCTAGCTTACAAACTAATCTAAATCTACTTTGTCTTACATCCTGACTTAATTTAACAGCGAACATTATTTACAATAAGCAGTACATACACATATAACACAAAAACATACACTTATAAACATTACACATGAAATCATTTAAACACTATTTACATTATACATGCTTGTAGCCACCTCATTTAAACCGCGAATGCACGAGTCATCCACAGACCATCCTCTCTCATCGATCACAGGGGTATTTTCTTTATGTTTAGGCTCGCCTGTACTCGACTGGGATGAGGTCATCTTGGGGAGTGTGGCGAAAATAGCAGGCAGCGCTCCTCGCTATAGCCTCGGCGACAATGCGCTCACGTAGCACGCGCATCTTTTCGCCAGTGGTAAATTTTCGGAGCAGCGCTGCACTTGACTCACACCACTCGCCCAGAGCTCCTACCACAATGGGAAGGAAGCTGATGTCCCGGAAGTTCCTGGCTGCTAAGAAGGGGCGAATATGTTCGTATTTCGCCGCCTTCTCATCATAGCGTTCACCAAGGCGCCCCGGGTATGCTACGCAGACCGAGGCGTCAAGGACGATCGCTTGATGGTCCTTAACCAGGTCCGGACGGTTTCGCCCTCCGATGGCTTGGTCTTCGAGAAGCACCGTCCACCCACTCGCGACTGCGGCTGCTTTAACGTGTTCCAGTATTCTATTGTGGCGCAGCCGCCAGATCGCGGAGTGGGAGCGGCACTCCGCGATGACGTGGGCGATCGTTTCGGAGGCGGGGGAGTTCATGCTTGCAGCCGCGGTGGCAGGAGCGCAGATCCCTGGGCCACTGGGGTTGGTGATTAAGCAGCCGGGAAGAATTGAGGCGTGCCGAATGGATGAATTTGTAAATCGACGGCCTCATATTCACCCCCGACCGCAAGAAGAATGTTGATTCTTTACCAACTCTTTTAAGTGCTGCCGCGAAGATACCTTGCTGTGGCAACTCCCACCACAACTTAGCGTACGCTGAAGAAATAAAAGAGGTCATCTTCGTCAACATACTAGCTTTATTGAGATAGCCGGCTTTCGACGGCTTTGCCGTCATCGTCAGTCTACAAGATACAGAAAGATATAACACAATTATAAATAAATACACAATAAGATAGAAAATTAAATTACAATTAATCGATACATAGCAGTTCAAAATTAACATAAAAAATGGATAATCAATAAAGGAAGACACATTATATGATTGCAGAAGATTAGCAGATAAAATTGCAAAAATGAATTGCGACGGAGGGGGGGAATTAATACGGATAATAGCAGTTCAAATTTCAGATTATAAATATATGTGAAGAAATATACATTCTCATATTCAAAAGAAAGAAAAACAAAATTTATATATATATATATATATATATATATATAATATATATATATATATATATATATATATATATATATATATATATATATATAATAAATGGGGGATAGTAATAATGATTAATATCAAATGTTATTACAAATATGGGGAAATAATTGAATAATAAGTTGAGCCGCTTTGCTTACCTCACTGCTTTCAGCAAAAGTCGGTCGACTGTGCCCAGAGGAAACGTGACACGGGGTTTTTATTGCTTTTGGGAGATCCGGCGAGGGGTCGGAGGAGGTCTGTTTAGTGTTCTCTTGGAAATGTCTTAGGAGGCGGGGGAGTCAGTTGGTGAGGTCGGGGTGTGTAAAATTATTAGTAGAGGGGACAGAGGGAAATTTTGAAGAAGGGGATGTCCCTTCTTCAACATCCTCTTCTTCAAAATTTAACGTACTGGTACCGCTACGTATCAGCTTCTTAGTTGACGGCAGTTGGTAGAGAATGCTATTTTGTAATAGTTAATAATATGAAAGACAAGATGACGTTATCCTCGTTACAGCGCTGCCAGAATGTGCAGAACGACTTCAGAATTTGGCCGTGCCTCTTTCTCGTGTTGACGGTTGTAATTTAGGCGACGATAGATGGCAGTTGGCTGGAGAATAGAACAAGATCTTAAAGCCAGTCCACACCAAGGAAATTAGAAAAAGTTATTACGAGAAAGTGTGTGCCATTCTGTAGTACTTCTAGTTTCATTTCTCCAAAATGTATGCAAAAATACGCATGTATGTAATACATTTAATCTCACCGTCGAGACGGTCAGTGTTGCTGTGTGCGACGGTATTGCCCCACAACTGTACGCATTGTCAAAAATATTAATAAACAAAAAAGTAAATGATTGTGAATATGAATTTACGT
This sequence comes from Teleogryllus occipitalis, assembly GCA_011170035.1. NCBI lineage: Eukaryota > Metazoa > Arthropoda > Insecta > Orthoptera > Gryllidae > Teleogryllus > Teleogryllus occipitalis. The sequence goes on along the minus strand of BLKR01003509.1, from coordinate 36,667 downwards.
GTTCTGGCTTAACTCTCCAACGCGGAATTTCAACAAAACGTGATATGCATTGTTAGTGAGGAATTGTAAAGTGGAGTGGGTGGGAGGGAATGATATTTACAAACAAATCATTATGCAAACTGAAATGCACATATCACGTGTAATGTACACTGGAAAGACACGTAGTCGTGATGCGCAATGCTGCTTAATTAATTGGGATAGATAAATACACCTAATTTTGAAGGGAATATTTTTTTTTACTTTTGTATGTTTGTGTTTCGAAACGTAACACTAACCGAGCTACAGATTCAAAACTGAACGGGACAAAAATGCTGTAGATTGGTATGCTGTAGTGGATCCTGTCGACCACCTGATTACTGGGGCCTCCTTATCTAGCCTTTTGTCATTTCAGTTACAAAAAGTACCTTACCAACTGGACTACATACTATTAAAGGAGTAAATGGCACTTTGCAGTATTCACGGCAAAGATTCAAGGACCATGCCTTTCCACTGCTCAGCGAGAACTCGGCGAGAGTTCTAAAGCATCATTTTCAAGTATCTCAAGAGCTGTATTCAATGATTTTTTTCTAAAGAAACATCAAAATGTAATGTTTTATACTTTTCAGGTGTTCCAATCGCTTACGCAAAACAAGACCTCATGATCTGAAAAAGATAAGACCTGTATATGGAGATTTATCTAAACCACTTTTGAACATAAGCAAGGCAGATGACAAAACTTTAATTAACAAATTTTCTGTAGTATTCCACGCTGCAGCAACAACACGATTTAAAGAACCTTTGAAGAAGGCACTTCTTGTGAGTGCTATTAGCACAAAATACCTTGTTGAATTTCTGCCATCGGATTACTAATATTAAGGTGAACACAGTTTCCGTATATTTATCGTAAATTTTACTATTTCTTTTAAACAATATTGAAAAACTTTATTTATATCGTTTTCAGGCATTTGTCTATGTATCAACTGCTTTCAGTAATTGCAACCGCCATGAAATACAAGATAAAATCTATAGCCTACCTGACGATCCAGATTCAATTATTTCTATGGTAAAGGCTCAAATGATTCTGTGGATGCGCTTGTAGCAAAGTAAATAGAACTTAAAAGAAATGAATTCTTCGTGCTGATTTCCCACTTTAATACCACTTCTGCTTACGTATATTTACGTATGGAATTACAATAAATTCAAATTGTGGTGTTAAAAAATGTGTTTCATAACTAAACTCCATAAAATATGTTACTATAAATTATATTTCACACATTTTAGATTCCTAGTCTTGGCCGAACACATACAAAGGCTGTGGTTGAGAACGTCCTTTAGAAATATTGCACAAAATGTTCCTGTCACCAGACCATCGATTATTATGTTCATATATCAGTGAACTTAATTAGTGTTTATTGACTTTAAGGTAACTAACAGTTGTAAATTCTTTTATAACTAATCACGTCATACTCAATTTGTTTTATGTAGTATTATCTACATTGGAAGAACCTCTACCGGGTTGGTCAGACACCTTCTTTGGTGCAACTCCTTATGTAATGGTTATAATCAGCGGAATCTCCACGGGTCATTAGGAAATGGAAAAATGGTTTCAGACTGTGTACCAGCTGATTATGTTGTCAATCTGACTATATGTGCCGCATGACGCGCAGCGGTGACATCAACGCTGAAGATCGACGGCCTACCTTTTTGAAACCTACTGTTTTGGAATCCGTCAAAACCTAATGAAGAATGGCATTGACTCAATAATGACCTCAAGATGGCGATCAAATTTGTAAGAGTGTTACTTCCAAACGTGATATAAAATAACGTTTCATGTTTAAATATTCGTTCTGTTGCAGATTGATATGGACACGTTTATGTTACATCCTTTCTTTTAGCAGCCTTTGCTTATTTTACATTTCTATTCTGAAAGCATACCATTCAACATCACTAGAGAGGATCTTGAGAAAATGTAAATCCTTGTAGTAAAATGGACAAACGATTGTTAAAATATGAATTCTTATAGATACTTCCATGATTATATGTTATCTTCTTTGTGCGTAATCATCCTCAGAGAGAACTGTTCTTCCGTTTCGAATCGTCGAGGGCATATCGTTTACGTAAAGTAGGAACAGAATAGGGACTAAAATCGATCCTTGAGGAACTCCACATGCAATGGGCAAAGAGTCGGAAAGATGCGTACGTAATGTTCCATCATTCCAGTAAGGTATTTCAACTCTCTGAGATCGTTGTTTAAGGTACGAACATAACCAATCTAGAGCAATACCACGAATTCCATTTGAAGGTAATTTGGAAAGTAAAATGTCATGATCAATGACGTCAAAAGCTTTTGAGAGATCTAAAAATAATCCAATAGGTGCCTCGTTTTGATCCAATGATGAAGCGACATCTTTAAGAAAAGAAAATATGGCTGTTTCCGTTGATTTTGATTTTCTAAATCCATGTTGGCAATCTGAAAGCGCGTCGTGTTTAGTGAGAAAGGTTTCCATTCGTACGTAAAAAAGGCTCTCTAATATTTTTGAAAAAACTGATAGAAGAGAAATGGGCCGATAATTTTGAATTTCATTTTTGTTGCCTTTTTGAAGAGCGGCTTAATTTTAGCTGTTTTGAAAATATCTGGAAACGTTCCGGTGGATAAGGATGCATTAAATATGTGAGTTAACGGGTGTATAATGGCATACGCACAGGTCTTTAACAAAGAATCCGGGAATTCATCTAAACCGGACGAATATTTATTTTTTAGTTTACCGATTATTTTGAGAATTTCATAGGAAGAAGTTTCGGAAACGAACATCGTGTCTAAAATTTTGGGTGAACTGTCTGTTATTGAATTTTGTGGCTGAAGACGCTTAGTGAGATCGGCAGCAATTCTCGAAAAGTGTTGGTTAAAGAGACTAGCCACTGTTGCCGGATCGTTCACATTTATATCGTTATATTTTAAAACAACATTCTCTACAAGGTTTCTAGTTGATTTGGTCGTATTTTTTATTATATTCCACATTGTTTTGTTTTGTTATTTGAGTTCAAAATATCCTGATCGTGTTTGATGATTTTAGCCTGCCTTATGACTTTTCTTAACAATGATTTGTATTTTATAAAATAGATGAGTGTGGCGTCATTGCCGCAGCAACGAATAACAGACGTGAAACAGTGTGATATTAATATTTATTACAGATATCCTCCGACACCCGAATCTACTATTTACAATATCTACAGCCTATTTCTAAGAGGAACTTCACCTGGTCACCACAACCGCTTGCCAGATAAGACTTACTCCCGCGGTGTGATGCACCCTTCTCTCTAAATCACGACGAATTCACGCCGGCTCCAGACCCTTTGCCCCCGTAGCCTACCTGACGTGCCACGCGCCGCGCACCCTCACACGACATCCCACGCAGAGCTCGAGAATCAGAAGAAAGAGTCGTGTGCGAGTGCGCTTATATACCCTCGGGGCCGGCTGACGGAACTGCGTCATCTCGCCGCTTCCGCCAGCCGCGTTTACCCGACAGCCGAACTTCGGGGTTCACAAATCTGGCCCCGTGGCAACGCAACGTCACGCAGCCCTGGGGTTTTCTGCCTTTCGCCCTATGCGAGAGCCGGGTTTCCCGTCCCGATATAGCCTCCCTTTGTTCAGGGAGGCGTCCCTTGCATGCTGCCCGCTGTCGCAGCCTACTTCCTCGTGCATGAAATGCACGTAGCCAATATTTATTGTATGTGGCGACTGTATGACGCCACACTAGTACTATGCCAGTGCCCAGAAGATGTTGAGAATCACGATTCGAGGCGTCATACTGACTGCCTCGTTAATTGCTTCGTTCTATAAAGCTCTACCCCGAATTTGTATGTTACGACGGAGTAAATTATATTTTCAGTACAGAAAAGGAACCTCATAGTCTCCTGGGTAATTCGAGGGAACCCTGCGGATACTAAAATGCTTACGAATAACATAAAATACATAATAGATGCTACGTGTTTAAGTAGAAAAGATATATTTAATGTGGCAAACAGAAAATTGTGTAGTCGGAATCCACGTTTTGACTATCATGAATTCCAAAACCGGACTAAATGACGTATTATTAATCACTTTCTGTCTACGGATGAGCAGTATGATGTTCCTCTCGAAAATCGAAATTAAACCCTCGCGCTGGTCTGAGTATTCCTGGAGAAATATATACCCGTACTTTAAATTCCCTACGATTTTCGTTTGACCATTTACGAACCAGGGTTGCAATGTTTTAATGATATAATTATAATTATTAATCGCTTTTCTTGATTTTGTGACATTACTCAAATTATATCGAAACAGGTGTGCCATATTTACAAAAATTCTTGGCTCTATAGGACGAACAACTATCAAGACGGAAAATTTTCGAAGAAGTCATATTCCGCCTTGGATAGATTTACTGTGACAATGATGATGACGGTAATAATAATAATAATAATAATAATAATAATAATAATAATACAAACAAGAAGAAAATTAATAGCATAGCAATTCTCAAAAAACTGGAACAGGACGCAAACCAAGAGTAACAATGAAATAACATTGAAATGATATCTACATTGCAGCTAACTCAAAACCTAATCTTGCGAATGGAGTTTGAATTTGAAACTTAGGAATCCTAGGATGAACTAAAGATCAGTAATAAAGTCGACAACGCATTTTCTCTTCGGTTTTTCTGAACATTCATTGTATGCTCTATTATTTTACAACGTCAATCATCCTTACCTGGCGCCCTTTCATTAACCCCAATTCATAATCAGTCATGCAACATAAAACTACTTATTCACTGACAAATGGAATAAATAATTGAGTGTTTCTCCCCATCTATATCAAATTTGTTTTAAAATGTATCTTCATTTTAGTGATTACACAAAGTCTTACTTTTTGACTGGAGTCTTGCAACTAATGTATTATTATTCCTCTACTTCACGACTAAAGATGTTATGAATCGGTTGAATATAAAATATACTGCAGGTTGCAACCAGCTTTCTAAGGAGTAGATCTAGGGACTGCCGGTGCCCTTACAATATTTTGCGCAAAAATATGGATTGTTCCAAATAAAGCAATAACTTGCCCTTCCCAGTCTTTTGAATGACCTGCGAGTTTAGACAAGTTCTTACACAAATTTTGCAGAACAAATCTCAGAGATCCGAAAATTATCTGGACGACCAGTGCTTTTACGCCTCACATTCCGCTGATCTCGATTTCCAAACGCTGTATTTAAGACCTTTCACTGCCTCCTTGGTTACGACGTTTTGATCGCACGGCACGGGCACCACTTTTTACTCCAAATCCCAGATAACAATATCCGGTTTGTTTGCCGATATCGTACGATCAGTTTGAATTTATCGGTTCCACAATATTGTACACAGTCAAACAGACATCACTGGTTTTAGTGAGTGGTCGAACCACTTGGAGCATGTGTTTCGAACTTCCAAGGTATTGCAGATCTGCCAGTGGAGAAACTACATACTCGTCCTTTCTTTTTATATGTTGTCCAGATTTGTCTCTCCACGCTATTTTAAACACATTGTGTGTCTCATATTTAATGTTAAGTAGCATCAGAAGTTCAGTGTCTGTATTATTTACGTGCCTTGCATAGTTTTCTTCGCAATGCTTCTTGCTAAACTTTCAATACCTCTGTTTCCCATTCTTCGGCCAGATTTGATGACCAGCCTCATTAGTAGGTCATCCTGACGGCAGACTACACATAGTCCGATTATTATTATTATTATTATTATTATTATTATTATTATTATTATTATTATTATTATTGATGATAATAATAATAACAATCATCATCATCATCATCATCATCATCATTTGTAATATTCACCCTGCTCCAGGGAAGTCAAGCTGAGCCAAGTAGAGAGGGGCAGTTCAACTGTTGAGACAAATGAGTGCTTCTAACTCAAGTGGATCCACTTCAGTGTCAAAATGTGATAACCTTACGCACGATACTAGCAACTGCTAATACCTGAACCTTCTGCGTAGCTCTGAAGGCCACTCAACCAGCAGAAGCAACTTCTTCGCAACCCCCCAAACTTTTGAAACAAGGCCTTTGGAAGTTGTTGTTGCGAGTATTATTACAACTAGTTGTCGCCCCGTGGTCGAAATACGGCTGTAATTCTTTAAATTTTTAATTTTTAACGTTATTGAGGATTTTTTTCAAAAATTATTCCTGTATAATTGTTGTCATAATTTCTTTTTAAGGGGGAACACTGGGCTTCTATCCCCTTCCGTATGACTGAGAAACACAACGGAAACTGATCGTGACCTCAACTCCCAACAGAGCAAAGTCCTTCGGAATTGAAAGATTCTGTCTTCATTCTACTTCTTCTTCTTCTTCCCCTATGTTGCTCATGGGGACACATCTTAACCTTTACACTAGACACACATGCGGGCTCCTCGGTCTATGGTCAGCATACTCACAAAGCTTTTCACGACAACACACATGAAAGACAAGGGACATGAAAGACAAGGGACATGAAAGACAAGGGACAAACAATCATTCCCATGGTCGAACCCGCGACCCTTCAAACCGAGGGTCTGAGTCGAAACACGCTCTAGCCAAATTGGCCACCCAGGTCGGCAAATATTATGTTGTTTAAATGGAATGTTACGATTTTAAGTGAAACAATAATAACAGCACGACGAACTTTAAACTGCGTCATGACGTACATCAAACTAATTCGAACGTTATACGAATGTTCACGTGTGAAAATTATTACAATTATTATGACCACTATTAATGTTTTTCGGGTACACAAATTCAAATACGAAGTGAATTTTTTTTCTTAAGCGCTAAACTTGGAATAAAGCACCCAAAATGTCTCATTTTGTACATTAGGGCTCAGAAAACAAAACTCATGTGCCTTAGGGACACGAAAATCAGGATTTTAGGCTCTAAAACGCATAGTGTATTCGCGATTTACGATAGTAGCATATTGCAAAGTGTTGTGAGTCGCAACTGCATGCCGTGTTATTTAATTTAATATATTTGTAACATACTTGTATATTATATATATAAACTTCAGCTTTCTGCACTCCTTCTGCATTTAAACTTTAACTACGCCAAAGCCCACACTACTCTGTGGACACAACATGCTCAAAAATGGAGAAACGAGCTACTGCTCGCCGAATCCCAAGCAGCAGATGTGCTGCGAAACGTTCGCTTCCTTTGATGTGTCCAAAAGATCGACACGCGGTGGGTATCGAATATTTGTCGCTCGGCAAATAGCACACTACACGGAGCTCGGGGAGTGGTCGCGCACTTCCTTGCCGAATACCGAATATCTGGATCCGCCTTTAGATACAGAGCGCCTGGCGGCAGGGAAGGGCGGGCAGGGCCCTGGAGTCGCAGGCGGCAAGTGCCCCTGACCGCAGCTTTGCGAAGCGGACTGACCTGCGTTGGCGGCGGGCGGCAGCCACGGGAGCGTCGGTGCCGAAGCAGCTGCTATGGACGTTTGGCGAAACGTCGTCGCTCGGCCAGCGTCGCCCGGAAGAGCATCCGCCCCGCGAACCCGGGTATCCCCCCTCGTCACTTCCGCTTCTCATAAGGGAATGCAAACATCCGTCTGAGATATCCTTGCAAAGTGATTAGAAGCAATGCACTATGAGAAATCCACTGCAGTGTGGATGCAATTATGCACTTGATATGTTTGATTGATTGGTGTTCTGGGAACTGCTTAGGTCATTTGTACCGTGAGTGTAGTGTATGATTTTAGTGTGAGAGCTGGCGGCGATCTTCCACTGGATGGCGAGATCCGGCTCCAATCTATACGTTGGTGGACATAGTTTTCCCCAACTAGGTATCTCCCAACAGTGGAACACCGTCCCAGCCGGGATAAGCTCTAAGCTCCCGACTGGTCCCCGGCATGTGTGGTTCTGTAGTGAATGAGTGTAGTGTATGTGTGAGTAAGTAAGGCGTGAGGATAGGACAAGGAAGAGGAAGGAAGGATCGCGCGCGGTCCATGGCCCATTTGTTAGGTACTGCTCTGGCCTTCGCCTGGTGTTGATCGGAGAAATTACGGAAAAATACCGTGGCCGGCCTTTATGATTCTCCTCTTGGCAGCGGATAAAGGCACGACAATCAACAACTAGCATCGAAAATCCTACCACTATCGGAACTCGATCCCTAGGATCTCCTTGTCAGAGACACTGCAGTGTTATCAATATGTCCTGAGCCGACTGAGCCAGTTTATTGTCTTTGAGAGAAGCAGTTGATTCACAGCATTTAAATGTTCCTGATTTCCTGGAAATGTTTCGGTTTGGTTCTGGATCTCACCTGAGGGACAAATCTGATATACGTCCAAAGACATATCCACCTGTATTAAATCTCTCGTCTTTTAATAAATTACGTAAGTTAAGGTTTACCTAGAAAGATTTTTGAGAAAGCTCAGAAAAGACCTGATGTGAATTTCTTCGACTGTTTCGTCAACAGCTGTCCTGCATGGCTCAATGTGGTATGAAACGCGTTATTCGGTTGAAGGAAGTGAGGTAGTTTACCATTTCTTTCCTCGCCCAATGTGTCAAAGTATCATCTGGGCCTACATAAAACGCCTTCCATAGACCTACAACATAGATCACACCTACAAACCCTCACCAGCTTCCCTGCTGTCCTAGTCAGAGTCTGCGACATTTTTGCTGAAGCTATACATTTCTCTTCTCCTCGCCAAGAACATAATTCGCAATGTCGCGCACGATAGCGACGTGCAGCTCGAGGGTCTTAGGCCTTTGTCAGGGTCATCGGTCGAGGGTATTTGGCCCGCTACAATTTAAATATAGCGAAATCGCCTAATTGCAAAGACAACCCGTTTCAATTCAATAATGCATTACTTTACGTGGCGAGTCTCAGGGCAACAGGACCATGCACATTTCGCTAGGCTTCTTTCAAGAAGGTATCACTCGTACAACGAAACAGGCGATTTAAATTTATCTTAGAGCTTTCTTTTAGACTTGATGATCTTATACATGCAGTAAATCTACAATCTGGGTCAGCCGGCTTTACTTATCATCCGAAGGATGGCATACGAATAATTTTTTCGCCCTTAAAATGTACGAATTCTATCGAGTTTGAACCAGCAAACTTAGGTGTAACAGTTCGACCCCCAAAGCCAATTTCTGGAATATTGTTTGATGCCCAGACCGTTTCTGGTCTGTTGTAATAATTTCCTCATCTAGCATGAAAAAATGCAGGATTGCAAATTAGATTTCAAATGTATTTATGAATTTGGGTGTATCGTAAGTAAACGTGAATACTTTCAACCTTGATCAATGAAGTTTCATCAAGAGAACTTTTCTTGATCAAAGTTGTAGTAGTAGGAAATAGATTAAGTTACATAGCAGCCCACAAAGTACCCTCTCCCTCAGAAAAAATGTCGTTCAAAATTCTATCTTACACACCGCGCCGACAAACTTGGACACCCCTCGGCCTGGGAGAGGACAGGGGGAGGGACGCGTTGACCAATCGCTAGCAGGTAGAACCACAGTTGTCTGTGATTGGTGCAACATCCCAAGGGGCAGAAAGAACGCTGTCTCAGGGGGAGGGGGCTAGTTCGTTTACGTACGAGACGGAAATATCATCATATTTCCCTGCCGAAGGAGGTAGTTTGCCTGTGCGTACGCCACGACGAAAAAAATATTTCTAAGCGGGGTTTTCCGTCCAGAATGATTGTCTATAGACCAGTAAATATTTATCATTTTAGCAACAATTATTCTAACTTTTAGTAATCCATTGGTAACTCCTGACAAAATGCTATTTTGAGATATTCATATCAGACACAATTTGCGGAGCCTTCCCGGCCGTTCTAACGCATATTTCGAATTTGTTTATAAAATTATAAATTGTTGCAAAATTGTTAATTCGCTGTTTTTGGTTCTGGGACATCGGGAGACTCTCCCCACTTTAGATTTACAAAATTTGGAAATTGTTTATAAATTTGCAATTGTTGCAAATTTTTTATTGTCTAATCTAAATGGCGTTTAAATGTGATGCAAAATTCCGGAATCCGTTCGGTGCTATTATATCTCGTTCTCGAGATATATGTAATTGTTTATAAGAAATTAACATCTTAGTAGACCCCATTTTTTCCGCTTAATTCATTCGCGCTAGCAGAATAGCGTGGGATGGGCCTACTGAAAAAACAATTCTCCAATGCCGCGCTTTTTCCTGCCACATACGCTTAAAATGCACTTGCTTGTAAACAAATTCTGTGGCCAATTTAATTATGATAAATTCGTATTTTTACGGCGAGTATGAGCATAACTTTTATTTGGTTTTATATTCTCTTTTAAGTCCTGCAATTTGCAAGTCGATATATTTATCAAATAGGAAAGAAATTGATTATAAAAAAATATTTTTCAAGGTGCATTACTCCCAAACAATTGTTTCTGTTTTTCTATCAAAGGGGTGTTGAGCAACCGAATAACTGTATTATTAATTTTTTTTAAGTCCCCTGTTAACACCGAGAGTCAGAAACTATTTGTTCCTCTTGTTTAACCATTACCATTAAAAAATAGGGAAACATATTGCTTAGCTGTTTGCTATAAACTGCACTGGATTGGATGAAGGTAGCGTTAAGGTTTTCAAATACAGAAATATTCAATTTTGTGTTTTGAAAGATCACATGAGTAGAATCACACATCACAATATTTACACAAGTATAGAAATTTCTAAATAAACGTATATAAACTTTAAGTTAATACTTTCAATTCAATTTATCATTCCTTTCTAAAACTGTTAATTTGATGATTTCATTGTATAATATTCAAATCAGAGCTTCTTGTGCTAAATCTACGCATTGTTAATACATATTTTTAAACAACATTAATATATTTAATATACATTTAAAAGGTTTTTAGATTGGCGAACGTTTCACTGAAATTTCATGAATTCCTAAATGCTTGAAAATAAATACTTGTAAAATTAAATACTTGTAGAGTGTGAAAATATAACAAACTCACGTATTTGGTAAAACGAGTTGATATTACTAAAAGAAAACAAAACAGATGTTATAACAATTCAAAGAGATTTAGCGTTCGTTTACAGTTTAGTAAATATCAATGCACTAGCATTTCCCAGTGAAAATACATAGAACGAACTTGGTGGTCAAGTGATATGACCTTCCCAACACAGACTACACTTCAGTATCGTCAGAGTTCGAAGGTGGTTTGTTGGCCGCCATTCTACGAATCTATCAAAACCTTGAATTTTGCACGACCATCTGTACAGCGAGAACGTAGCGGTTTATTAAACGGAAACGGGCCATTTGAGGTATCTAATGTGCACTCTTTGAAAACGTTTAACCATTATAAACTATCCCTAAGAAAAATATCAAATAAACAATCTTAAAGGTCACCAGCTTAACATTGCCTTTACTATTTGAATGTTTTCAACATCCCCAAAACCAACAGAAAACCCATGTTTTTACAGGTTATTATAAAACCAATTCAATAAATATAAGCATTTATTCACGTTATTATTTTCAAAACACTCAAATATCCACGATGTTATTTGATTCATGTCTTCGTCGAAGATCTGAGATTAAAAAACTGATAAGCAGAGAAAATTAAAGTAATTTTGAGTGATTGATGAAGTTGAATGATCAAACGAAAAACAATGTTTCTTGCTTCATATAATGCTATCGTGTTTAACAGACATGTAATTACATGTGATGCCTATATTTAAACATCCAAACTAATGAAAATTTTCAAAATTAAAATCATCAATAAAACGTTGATTCATCAGCAAGGATTATATTATTAAATACTTTTTTGAGATTCATGTGCTCCTGTATGAATAACGTAGTAAACGTGATTCGTATGATCCAGTTGCTCAGAATAATGCAAAACCTGCTAGACACATACACTAAACATAATAGTTGTCAAATAGTTATTTACGACATGAGTATCATAAGATATCTTATTACAATACGAAATTGGAGAATTATCAAACAAGACTCTTTAGACGAAATTGTTAACCAATTGAATATTGTAATATAATGTTACCTTTCGAATATCATAGAAAGTAAGACGCAATTTGTCAAAATTCATGTGAACTATAATTTTTCTTTAAATTTTACTCCTTATCCTGCGAAAGATGTGTGACAGTACTTATGTTAACAATTATACTGCCATGGGTTTAATTAATTAGTTTTCAGTACGCAAATTATTGTTTTTGGTTTTAAAGAAGCATGGATATACAGAATATCGGGGAACGAAACGTCTAAAGTTTGAAAAAAGCTGTTTAAACAATTTTAATCATACTTTGTCTAATAAACTACATAGATATTTTGAGTGGCTGAGCTGCAATAAACACGCAAATTTTGGTTTGAAAATATGATTTCTACACAAAACTTTGCATTCTAGAATCATGTAAACAGACCAGAAACATGTAACATGTTTATTATTAACAATATAAATTAATATATTAGTTCAGAAAAAATTAACCGAGAAATAAAAAAAGCAGTCGAACTGTGAAAATTGGGTGCTTTTTTATTTCTAGGTTAATTTTTCTTTCTGATCAAATGTATTCATTTATTTTGTTAATCATAAGCAATTTAGATATTAATGAAGTGTTTATATGCTTCTACAACGCAAATAGTTGCCTAGAAAACATATATCCAAACCAACTTTTGAATGTTTATTGCGGCTTAGCCATTTGGAATATCCGTGTAGTTTATTAGACAAAATAAGCTTAAAATTATCTTAACAGCTATTTTTCGAAGATTCGACATTTCTTCCCCGAATATCCTGTATATAAAAGGCTTGATTTCTGTTGGTACGCGACGAAACGGCGTTCCGGTTCTTTGGAAATAATTATGAAATTATATTATATATAAGTAGCTATTGCTATTATATTAATAATTAATTTGAGGCGCGTTTCGGGGCCTAAAAATTTAAAAATAAAGGATATATGTATCATAATAACTCTTATGACGACACTGTTCTCAGTTACGTCAAGTTTTAATTTAGAGAATCAAAGTGAATGGTCTAAGTTTACTCACCTAAATAAAGTTTATCTTACTATACATACTATTTAGAAAGTGTTTTATGTTCAAAACAAGTGTTGCCTCAACAGCATATATTCTCACGTATTATTCGTAATTGCTATGCAATATTCAATACGGACTATGTGAACCTGCAAAAAAGAAACAACAAAAAAAGACCTACTGCAGCAGAAAATATTTTCTACTCGTCGGGATTCGAACTCGGGTCTTTAAAGTTAACTCACCTGACACGGTTCCCCCTCACCACCAGGTACACGACAAGACTACCTCCTTTCCGATGCGAAAAGAAAGTGAAGCATTTGCAGTTTTTTAAAAAAAAAAGTAGTCATAGTCGCCGAAAGATAAGACCGGCAACGACTTCCACAGAGGGTTCTAAAGACCACGGCTTCTGGTTGAAAATATTTCTAAGTAAAATGAGCTATGTAGTTGCGTGGGTTGTAATCGTTTGGGTTCTTATTGCGAATTTGATACCTTTGACACATGTAGAACATTCCTCTAATAAAAAATCTAAGTGCAATGAATATCACGTATCTATTCTTTTCGTAATAAGTGTGCTTGGACAGCGTGTTGAGAATATCTGTGATAGCACAGTGCGGTCGAGCCAGACCTACGGACTACAGGGATCCGAGTTCAAATCCCAGTAACGCTGGAATATTTTTACCTCCACGTGTAAAGAGAGTTACGTAATGCTGTAGGAGGAAGTGTCGAAATTTTTATAGAAAACACGTTTTGTAAGTAGCTAGTTCGAAAAAAGTGGATTGTTGGTATTGTTCTTTTATTTTCTATACACAAGGCTGTCAAAACGCTTGTTTTTTGAACCCGAAAAAGTGATTTTCCAAAAAACCTCTTTGTGAATCCGTCTTCGTGTGAGTAATTCTAGAGCCTAAAGTAAACACGATTTTCACCAAAATGGATATTCCTTGAACGATCTGGCTAATATTACGAATCTTCGAATTTGAAACGAATCTTTTAATTTTGAAGGTACTTTACACCAAACCCCATCATATTTACATAATTTCCTCAAAAAGAGCTCCAATTTTTCTGTAAATCTATTCCTCGAAGCACAAGATGTTTAAAAGTGGCGTACGTTCAATTTTGGGCGAACGATCTGAATTTTCGAAAATTGCGAACAAATACCTATTAACATTGTCGAAAACAAATATTAACGCTAGAGATTTTTGTTTCATGAAATCTCTTTTTAAAAAGAGATATTAAATTAATGTAAATTAAACACTCCACTCTTTCCTAGTAATGATCCACTCTTCACTAGTAATGATTGCTGCTATTGGGTCTAACCGCTTCCTTATTCTTTGGAGGGCTACTGTTTTTTTAAATTTTTTTCCAACAGCATTATCTCAAAAGTACTGGATGAGAACAGTTGATATCTGGAGTTGAAGGGATGGTGTTAGCTCCTATTGTAGGCCTGGTTCCTTGTGATTCCAGTGAAAAATCAGTAACTGCACTGAAACAGCAGAAGCTTCCGCCAATTGATAATCATAAGTGAATCACCATGTACTGGGTAGGGAGGAGAACGAGGAAATCTATATGAATTGTCGCCTGGTCTTTCTTTCTCAGATAAACACTTGGATAGTTTATCAACATCAAATCGGAATTTTAGCGCCTTTGATGTAATATTAAACATAAAAAAATCCCTTCCAGTTGTCTGCGTGTTAATTTTTAGTGTATCAAAATAGCCCCGACACCCGTATTGTATTACATTAGCCTCTTAAGTTGTATCATATTAGCCCCACAAATTTGAGGCTGTATATATCATGACACGATTATTATTATTGCATTATGTAACGCAGAAAAGAATATTAATTCTTTCTTAATGATAACCTATTTTCAAAAATATCGTGTCATAAAAAATAACGAAGTAACATCAAAAGATTTATATCACGGTGGTAAAGTTTTTGACAGGAAAAATTAGGCATTTTAGTTTTGATTTTTTTCCTCCCAAATATTGTTACATTCTGAGTGTTTGCTATATGGTCATTATAATAGAATATATTTCCTATCATTTGTCATTTTCTTGTTAATTTTGGACATAAATAAATAACAACTCTTAAAGTGTAATACATTAACCCCAATTTTCTACTGTATAATATTAGCCCCGACTGATCTTTATAACATTGTCGAAAAACAATATGAACGCTAGAGATTTTTGTTTAATGAAATCTCTTTTTAAAAATAGATCTTGTATTAAGATAAATTGAACACCCTGTTTTTTTAAAAAACTGCAAATGCTTCACTTTCTTTTCGCATCGGAAAGGAGGTAGTCTTGTCGTGTACCTGGTGGTGAGGGGGAACCGTGTCAGGTGAGTTAACTTTAAAGACCCGAGTTCGAATCCCGACGAGTAGAAAATATTTTCTGCTGCAGTAGGTCTTTTTTTGTTGTTTCTTTTTTGCAGGTTCACATAGTCCGTATTGAATATTGCATAGCAATTACGAATAATACGTGAAAATATATGCTGTTGAGGCAACACTTGTTTTGAACATAAAACACTTTCTAAATAGTATGTATAGTAAGATAAACTTTATTTAGGTGAGTAAACTTAGACCATTCACTTTGATTCTCTAAATTAAAACTTGACGTAACTGAGAACAGTGTCGTCATAAGAGTTATTATGATACATATATCCTTTATTTTTAAATTCTTAGGCCCCGAAACGCGCCTCAAATTAATTATTAATATAATAGCAATAGCTACTTATATATAATATAATTTCATAATTATTTCCAAAGAACCGGAACGCCGTTCCGTCGCGTACCAACAGAAATCAAGCCTTTTATATACAGGATATTCGGGGAAGAAATGTCGAATCTTCGAAAATAGCTGTTAAGACAATTTTAAGCTTATTTTGTCTAATAAACTACACGGATATTCCAAATGGCTAAGCCGCAATAAACATTCAAAAGTTGGTTTGGATATATGTTTTCTAGGCAACTATTTGCGTTGTAGAAGCATATAAACACCTCATTAATATCTAAATTGTTTATGATTAACAAAATAAATGAATACATTTGATCAGAAAGAAAATTTTACCTAGAAATAAAAAAGCACCCAATTTTCACAGTTCGACTGCTTTTTTATTTCTCGGTTAATTTTTTCTGAACTAATATATTAATTTATATTGTTAATAATAAACATGTTACATGTTTCTGGTCTGTTTACATGATTCTAGAATGCAAAGTTTTGTGTAGAAATCATATTTTCAAACCAAAATTTGCGTGTTTATTGCAGCTCAGCCACTCAAAATATCTATGTAGTTTATTAGACAAAGTATGATTAAAATTGTTTAAACAGCTTTTTTCAAACTTTAGACGTTTCGTTCCCCGATATTCTGTATATCCATGCTTCTTTAAAACCAAAAACAATAATTTGCGTACTGAAAACTAATTAATTAAACCCATGGCAGTATAATTGTTAACATAAGTACTGTCACACATCTTTCGCAGGATAAGGAGTAAAATTTAAAGAAAATTATAGTTCACATGAATTTTGACAAATTGCGTCTTACTTTCTATGATATTCAAATGGTAACATTATATTACAATATTCAATTGGTTAACAATTTCGGCTAAAGAGTCTTGTTTGATAATTCTCCAATTTCGTATTGTAATAAGATGTCTTATGATACTCATGTCGTAAATAACTATTTGACAACTATTATGTTTAGTGTATGTGTCTAGCAGGTTTTGCATTATTCTGAGCAACTGGATCATACGAATCACGTTTACTACGTTATTCATACAGGAGCACATGAATCTCAAAAAAGGTATTTAATAATATAATCCTTGCTGATGAATCAACGTTTTATTGATGATTTTTTTTTTTTTTTTTTTTTTTTTTTGTTATTTAAGGTCGCATCAACATCTTAGTCATTAGCGACCACTATTGCTGTTAACGGTGGCAACTATGTGATGAAACGATATGGGTGATTGATGATAAGGGGTGAAAGGACGAACACAAATACAAATCCATGCACCCGAGGCGGGACTGAACCTGCGACTCGGCCGAGATCACTACGACACTACCGCTCACACCCGTCACCGGGCCGGCATTGATGATTTTAATTTTGAAAATTTTCATTAGTTTGGATGTTTAAATATAGGTATCACATGTAATTACATGTCTGTTAAACGCGATAGCATTATATGAAGCAAGAAACATTGTTTTTCATTTGATCATTCAACTTCATCAATCATTCAAAATTACTTTAATTCTCCCTGCTTATCAGTTTTTAATCTCAGATCTTCGATGAAGACTTGAATCAAATAACATCGTAGATATTTGAGTGTTTTAAAAATAATAACGTGAATAAATGCTTATATTTATTGAATTGGTTTTATAATAACCTGTAAAAACATGGGTTTTCTGTTGGTGTTGGGGATGTTGAAAACATTCAAATAGTAAACGCAATGTTAAGCTGGTGACCTTTAACATTGTTTATTTGATATTTTTCTTAGGGATAGTTTATAATGGTTAAACGTTTTCAAAGAGTGCGCATTAGATACCTGGAGTGGCCCGTTTCCGTTTAATAAACCGCTACGTTCTCGCTGTACAGATGGTCGTGCCAAAATCAAGGTTTTGATAGATTCGCAGAAAGGCGGCCAACAAACCACCTTCGAACTCTGACGATACTGAAATGTAGTCTGTGTTGGGAAGGTCATATCACTTGACCACCAAGTTCGTTCTATGTATTTTCACTGGGAAATGCTAGTGCATTGATATTTACTAAACTGTAAACAAACGCTAAATCTCTTTGAATTGTTATAACATCTGTTTTGCTTTCTTTTAGTAATATCAACTCGTTTTACCAAATACGGGAGTTTGTTATATTTTTACACGCTACAATTTTTTAATTTTACAAGTATTTATTTTCAAGCATTTAGGAATTCATGAAATTTCATTGAAACGTTCGCCAATCTAAAAACCTTTTAAGTGTATATTAAATATATTAATGTTGTTTAAAATATGTATTAACAATGCGTAAATTTAGCACATAAAGCTCTGATTTGAATATTATACAATGAAATCATCAAATTAACAGTTTTAGAAAGGAATGATAAATTGAATTGAAAGTATTAACTTAAAGTTTATATACGTTTATTTAGAAATTTCTATACTTGTGTAAATATTGTGATGTGTGATTCTATTATGTGATCTTTCAAAACAAAATTGAATATTTCTGTATTTGAAAACCTTAACACTACCTTCATCCAATCCAGTGCAGTTTATAGCAAACAGCTAAGCAATATGTTTCCCTATTTTTTAATGGTAATGGTTAAACAAGAAGAACAAATAGTTTCTGACTCTCTGTGTTAACAGGGGACTTAAAAAAAATTAATAATACAGTTATTCGGTTGCTCAACACCCCTTTGATAGAAAAACAGAAACAATTGTTTGGGCGTAATGCACCTAGAAAAATATTTTTTTATAATCAATTTCTTTTCTATTTGATAAATATATCGACTTGCAAATTGCAGGACTTAAAAGAGAATATAAAAACCAAATAAAAGTTATGCTCATACTCGCCGTAAAAATACGAATTTATCATAATTAAATTGGCCACAGAATTTGTTTACAAGCAAGTGCATTTTAAGCGTATGTGGCAGGAAAAAGCGCGGCATTGGAGAACTGTTTTTTCAGTAGGCCCATCCCACGCTATTCTGCTAGCGCGAATGAATTAAGCGCAAACAAATGGGGTCTACTAAGATGTTAATTTCTTATAAACAATTACATATATCTCGAGAACGAGATATAATAGCACTGAACGGATTCCGGAATTTTGCATCACATTTAAACGCCATTCAGATTAGACAATAAAAATTTGCAACAATTGCAAATTTATAAACAATTTCCAAATTTTGCAAATCTAAAGTGGGGAGAGTCTCCCGATGTCCCAGAACCAAAAACAGCGAATTAACAATTTTGCAACAATTTATAATTTTATAAACAAATACGAAATATGCGTTAGAACGGCCGGGAAGGCTCCGCAAATTGTGCCTGAAATGAATATCTCAAAATAGCAGTTTGTCAGGAGTTACAAATCGATTACTAAAAGTTATAATAAATTTTGCTAAAATGATAAATATTTACTGGTCTATAGACAATCATTCTGGACGGAAAAGCCCGCTTAGAAATATTTTTTTCGTCGTGGCGTACGCGCAGGCAAACTACCTCCTTCGGCAGGGAAATTTGACTATATTTCCGTCTCGTACGTAAACGAACTAGCCCCCTCCCCCTGAGACAGCGTTCTTTCTGCCCCTTGGGATGTTGCACCAATCACATACAACTGTGGTTCTACCTGCTAGCGATTGGTCAACGCGTCCCTCCCCCTGCCCTCCCCCAGGCCGAGGGGTGTCCAAGTTTGTCGGCGCGGTGTGGAAGATAGAATTTTGAACGACATTTTTTCTGAGGGAGAGGGTACATTCCTGCAAATAACCTAGAAGAATATTTTTCTTGCATTCTGCAACAATGAATGCCTTTGAATTGATAAATTCCAGGATTTTGACGTGAGAAACGCTGCACCGAAAATAATTCTCAAAATTCAGACACATAAAAAAATCAACTTTTGATTTAGTTTCGTCGTATAAAAATTGCCATTCAAAAATTTGTATTTATATTTATTGAATTTTAGGGGCCCTTCAACTACTAAACTCATTGAGGCTCATGAGTGAAAATATAATGAGAAGATTAAAGCTATAATATTTATGAGGTGAATGAAGGAGAAAGGGAAAATGGCAGGACCTCGAAAACTCGCTGTGTCAACATCAAATCTATGGATCAATGGAACCTGTCTACCGGGTTTCGAACCAGGCCTCCCATCACTGGAATGCGTACGCACTCTCTTGCGCCACGATCTCGCTCCCCAAAAAATACAGTATACTTATGATATACTTATATCTTTTCATGCAATAGATACATAATTTTGCTTATTCGCAGATAGAATGCGTCATCACCGACAAACTATATTCAGAATGCTATTACTAAATAATAATGATAAAATGTTTTTCCTGGTCTGTGGGTGAAAAGGTAGGAGCAGTTTAACTAAACTAGTGGTGTTATAGAATGGCACAAACTTTCTTGTATTAAAGTTTTCTATTTTCCTTGGTGTGGGATAGCTTGGGTCTGGCCCCATCCTCTTCCCAGCTGCGATATATCCCCGCCCAAAATATACATTTCTTTGTGGTTTTCTCAATTTTTCATTTTCCTCATGGTATATTCGAAATATTACTTTTAAAATATTAAGAAGAGTAAAACCTCGTCCTATATGGTAATTATCGTTGAAAAATTTGGAGCCGTTTTTAAGAAAAAATCGTTTAAGCTGTAGTGTGAATGCGAAACTCTTTTTTCTCACAGAAATCTTTTTCCGAAAAACTTCATTGAAAGTCATTTAAAGCACTTCCACTCACAAGTGCAATAATATAAGCAAATCTCCGGAAATGTGCATATTAACGGTGTCAGAGATGTTTAAAAAATTACAATTGTGTATTTTTTGAAAAAATAAAATAATACAGTAAAATTAATTTTATGTAATATACATTATACTCTATTCTTACAAGAAATGTAAAGTAAACAGTTGGGGCCGTTTTTGAGAAAATTTTGAAAATGCCCCAGAGGCTTAATTACCCCCAAAATTTTAAAGATTTTTTTCAAAATCGGAGCGCTCGAGCCAGATCGACAGGGGTTTCTTCAATTTGGAAAAAATTCTACGCATGGTTTTAGGCGCTAGTGGTGTTCACGGACAGACAGACGAACAGACGGGCGGACTTTTTTTTTGGGGGGGGGAAAGCACTTCTTCGGTGTCAGGGGACTCCAAAACGTGTATTTCCGTTGAAATATAGAAATCGATTTTCAGCAGCAATACATAACTTTCTCTACACTGCGTATATACTCTGTATATACGTAGTATAGAGTTAGGGCTTCGATCGAGTTTGAACCCGCAAACTTGGGTACAACAGCTCGATCCGCTAACCTCTACGTTATACTTTCTCTATACTCCGTACGTATACAAGAAAGTAACAACAACCATGAATATGAAATAAATTTCTGTGCACCTGATAGTTGAGGAAGGAATGGCGAGGTTGATATCACTGAACCAGAAATACGGGTCTTTCGAGGTGGTACAAAGTACGACAACGGAATAATATTTGAGACATACATCGACGGCAGAGAATGAAGAACACGGACAAAGGAACTCATATACCTGAGAAAAACTTGAACCCTAAAGAAGTAAAAACATTGCACAGTATAATATTGCTCACACAGTTCGAAATTTCCTACGTGTGTTCCTCATCACAGTTTTCGTGCGTGTGTCGTGACTTTTTAAGATCAATGGTGCAAATTCGAGGAGCGTGCTTCCACGGTCCAAAATTACCACTTTATTTTCAATGAAGCAAAAACATGCTTCGAATAGAATGGTTAATTGAGGTAAATAGAAATGCTAAATATAAATCTAAAACACATTCGATATTTTATTACAATTTGGAATGAATCAGATGGAAAGCATCGACCCAAAGTTCGGCAAAATCGATAGGGTGCGCCATTGAAACCGCCACATCACTTCTGTACGTCATTTATTATTATAGGATCTGAACATTAGGAAACTATACAGCCCGATTTGTAAGCCTCTGGATGGCTCATGGCTCATGGGTAGCTTCCTGTGCTGATTCCGGGTTTGATTCTCAGTCCAGATATAGAGTTGTAGCTTTCCTTTCAAATCGTCCCAGTTTCTGCAGCTGTGACGAAGAAAAGCTCAAGCAGGTGGATCTAGTCAGTTACGGTGAAGAGAATACGTCATGTTCGCCTCATGTCGCTCTTGCCCTCAAGCATGGGAATTTAACTAGGTCCAGGCATGGGGGACACCGGTAGCTGGCCGGCGAAGTCAGCCTACCGACCAAATAACGCCAATTACAGTTTTGGAAACATAAATTGTATGAGGCCGTCTGCGGCTAAGTTCAGCTTTTGCACGGCTTGGGCAGCCCTTGTCATGACGAAACGTCGCAGGCGGAGCTCACAAACCATCGTAGCCAATCTCAACGCAGGGGGGAGTGCCCTAACAAAATTACGTTGCAGAAAATGGCGTCGTTAGTTCAGATGTGGAAGCATTTTCAAATAAAAATACGTGCAAGAAACACTTCTATGTATGTGAAAGTTAATTCATTTAAATATATGCGAACACATATCACTTAACTGTTAACACAATTCTTTTTTGAAAAGTTACATTGATTTCAGATAAAATAACACTAATATTAAACTAATTAATTTTTACACACATTTTAATTCCAATATTATTGTTCATACACAATTCATGAACTTAACAATGCTCAGTTTACTAGATTTTTTCGATAAGAGATTTCGATCATAATTGCATATTTGCAGTTGTTCATATGTTTATTAAATTTGCAAAACACTGTTTTTTTTCAATCGATAGAGGAATTCTATTTCAAAAAAAGACAGTAAAACTCAAGGACCAAGTGTATATTTATCATGAAAGTAACAATTGAACTAGATATTAAGCAATCAATTTGCATCTCTCATCAAAATTGTTATTTTGCGATATTCAACTCAGGGACAATTTGGGGACACTCTCCGGCAGAAATAGCGCACAATTCAGAATTATTTATAAAATTGTTAATTGTTGCAAAATTGTGAATTTGCAGTTTTCGCTTCTGAGACCTCAGACAACCCTTCCCACTATAGAATTGCAACATTTGGAAATTGTTTATAAATTTTAAAATTTTGCAACCAAAATGTATTGCTTTTTTAAAAATCGCCTTTAAACCAGATGCAAAATTCCGCAATCCGATCGGCGCTATCGCCTTTGTTTTCCAGATACGTAATTGTTTACAAGAAATTAGCATCTCATGACAAATACTATTTTTTGGAAGTCAATCCTTACGCAGTTCCCAACCAGATTTTTCTACAAGCTGTTTTGCAACGGCTCGCTTAGTTTCTCCGTGAAATACAGTTGAAGTTCCGAACGGGGGTGGAGGAGACATACGGCCACAACGCTTGCATATATTGCCATGAAAATTGTTGCTGGTAAGATATTCCTGGTTTTCAGCTCTTTAATGTTTCATTTTATTCTAAATACTTTAAGTCCCATTTGTTTAACAATTACCGAATAAATTTTAAAATACTACTCGAGTCGGCTACCGAAGAATTCTCAACTTGGGGTTAAGAAAGAGTCATCAACTGGCTTCCAGAAATACGTCCCCGTGAAAATTGCCTCCTTCCTCCACACGTTTGAAGGCGAAATAGCGGAGCTTGTTTTAAGCACAAATCGTAACACTCGCTTTCCCTCGAGAAAGCCTTTATCCACCTTCTTAGGAAGCCAATTCTTCACATATAAAATTGTAGAAAATAATAAATATTAAATATACAAGAAAAGAATTGCATTGCTATTAGATTTGCATAAATTGTTTTACACGTTTAAATATAGACATTAAAGCTTCCAGCTCCTCAACATTCTCATGTTCCAAATGAAAAATACATTGTTACATTACAAAAATATATTCCCAACTTCATTCTAACCAGTAAGTCTGCTGCCTTTAGAAGCAGATAGAATCAGCATGGAATATGGAAAAAGTAATAATACTGTTATAGTAGAGTATAGTTTTTTATGGACATTTGTCAGTGAAGGAATGTGAATTTATGTATGTAGTTAAGTAAATTTCAATGAAGGTGCAAAATTTTCAAATGAATTTTTCAATTTTTCATTTTTCAATTTTAAAATTCAATTATCCGAAGTTCAGAACAATTCCTTCAAGCATTCTTTTCCAGACTGACACGCCAATGCGTTTTGACACCACCCTCCGAATCTAAGTGGATTGTTTGAGGTCAGCGCTCATCGCGCCAAAATCATGGAAACTTACAAGTCTTCGAAATGCGTAAATGCCGAGGTCATCTTAACGAAAGTCAGAAAATCTCTGATCCTATGAAAGAATCAGTCGTCATTTCAACAACGAAGCCACTACAGCATAATAGTAATAATTTCCGCAATTTCGTTATTTTATTTTCTTATTATTGTTTCTTATTATTTCCATATTATTGTGTTCTTTCGAATGTGCTCCGTGCCTCTGTGGGGCAAACATTAACATAATCATTAAAACTGAAAGTAACGTTTAAGGATGAAAATTTAGGATGAAGATGTTCACATCTCCTTATAATTGTTTGCAGAAAGTCATATCAGGTTAGTATTATTGTCAATAAAATTGTAGTTTTATTTAATTTGAAATAACTGCTTGTATATTTTGGGGTTTAATTAAGAAAATGTAGCTACCTGAATTTGAAGCTATGAAACGTAAACATTTCGAGGTTTCCACTATGAGACGTGTTTCGTCATCCTTATTAATTCGCTCAGTATACTACAATCACTTACATTAATCATCGATCATGTTACATAGGGTTTCTAATGTTTATAGTATACCAGGTGTCCCACCAAATATGGACCACTCCCATAACTTGTAAACGGTTCAGGGTATCAAATTGCAGTTTTCGCTGAACAATGCAGAATTATGGGGCAAGTAACATGCCGTAGAGAAATTGTCTATAATAGTTTTAGTTTTCAAGAAATTTAATCATCTTTGATTTTTTAAATAGAACTATGTATTTTTCTCATCAGCAATGGATAGACCATGAACATTGGAATAAAATAATGTATCATATGTTAGTATTTTAAGAGTATTTTGAGTATAAAATTAGATTTTTTGGCATAAGATTTTTCAAGTAAACGGGCAGCCTTTCCGTGGTGGAAGCCGATATCTTGTGGTAATCCATGTTATAGGTATAGGGATAATCAAACCACAAGAGTACAAAATAAATAGTATATATTTATTTTTTGCCTACAAGTACCTTTCGGGAACAATATTTTCCCCATCCTCAGTGGGTCTCTAGCAAAGGGAAAATTGAATGATTAATGATTAACATACATAGGAACAGTGGTGTAAAGAATAAAATAGACAAAGAAGTGAATGAATAATACAATAATAGATTTAGAAAAATAATAAACATAGTTAAGTTATTTTATGTTGTTTAGACATATTCTCTTATTATTCACGGTAACTAAATTTCCTATTTAAACACGTACTACCAGAAGAACAAAGCAATAAAAAAATTTAAATACTCTTGACCGTTCTATCAGTGTAAATTTACCAAACTTTAACAAAAATGCATATCTGCATTCGCGACTGCTTATACTGATTAGAGAGTTTCTCATTTCATAGCGCCCAGTGCTGCCACAAACGTGAAAATGCAGAAGATGGAAGTGCATCGTTTTCTTTTCCATTTATGAACAGAAGTCGTATGGTTGCAAAGTGGAGGAGTGATCATTTTAATTAAAAATGACATTTACCAACGAAGAGACGGTGGTTAGCTTCTTGTTCAGTTTGCAAATGATATTTATTATTGTCATCTTCCTTACGCTATCAATTTTTTTATATCGTTCTTTGGAACGAACGATGTTTTGAAATTTCAGTAGAAGACAAGTTAAATCCAGATAAATAAAGTTAATCTATATATGAATAAAACAATTAGAATGGAAAAAATCTTCTATTTCGATTGTTAAAATTGGTATTTCTTAGTGTGATGTCTATGTCAACACCACGAATTGCTGTAGTTATGCCTCTTATCCCCCACTGCCACCACTCTGTCTCTCCTCTCCACGCAACAGTCTAGACGCCGACCTCCGTGAAGTTGGCCGGAAAAAATCTGCGATTTCAACCAAACCTGGTATATCGTTTGCCCATCGTTTGCCCAGGTTTGCCCACCAAAAATTTTCGTTTGCCCACCCCCATAAAAAAAAGTTACACAAAAAACAAATTTTCGGGCCAACTACACGCTGGCCGGAAAAAATCTGGGATTTCAACAAAACTTGGTATTTCGTTTGCCCATCGTTTGCCCAGGTTTGCCCACCAAAAATTTTCGTTTGCCCACCCCCGGAAAAAGAGTTACACACAAATCAAATTTTCGGGCCAACTACACGCTGGCCGAAAAAATCTGGGATTTATACCAAACTTAGTATATCGTTTGCCCATCGTTTGCCCAGGTTTGCCCACCAATAGTTTTCATTTGCCCACCCCCAGAAAAAAAGAGTTACACGTAAAACAAATTTTCGGGTCAAGTTCACGCTGACCGGAAAAAATCTGGGATTTCAACCAAACTTGGTACATCGTTTGCCCATCGATGGCCCAGGTTTGCCCACCAAAAATTTTCGTTTGCCCACCCACAGAAAAAAACAAAAATTTTCGTTTGGCTACCCAAACAAAAAACTTACACGAAAAACATTTTCGTGGCAAATCCAATTTGACCAAAAAAATCAGGTATTTTAAATATTTTAGTAAATCGTTTGCCCAAGTTACTATTTCCTAATAGAGTATTTGCGTTTACCCACAGAATATTTTCGTTTTACCAGGCACAGAAATGCAATTAAAGGCAGAAGCGTTTATTTAACGGTGTCTCCGAGTTACGCTTTTTTTTAATATAATCGACCCGGCTACCACTTACACTGAAGGAACAATTATAATATTCAGTATGCGATTTCTCAATAGTGTATTGTCGTTTGCCCAGTGACAATTCTCGTTTGCCCAGGCACAGAAAAGAAATTAAAGGCAGAAGCGTTTATTAATCGGGGCTCTGGCTTACGCTTCTGTTCATATAAACGGCCTGACTACCACTTACGCTGAAGGAACAATAATAATATTCAGTATACTACTTTTTAAGAGTGTATTTTTGTTTTAAACACTCTCAAAAAGCCAAAATTCTTTCGAACTTGAAATAGCTACCAGCCGATCACAACGGAACGTACTAGAAAATTCATTCTCGCGCACTCACGAACCGAGCCGACTTGCCACGACACATGACGAAGTCGAACGCCTGCCCCCCCTCCAAGAACGAAGCTTCGCTGACGTCACGAGACGAAACTACACACCGTTTTGAAAACATCGATTGTTACGGTTCAACCACTGCTCAGAATCTTAGATTGAGTAAACGTTTTGCTCTGACCATAAGCAACGAATATTTTAAATATCAAAGGATTTTTTTCTCTGCTTTGCTTAGGGGAATGACTCATACACTTCATTCCATGGAATGCACACCACTGTTACTTATGTAATCATGGCTGCTGTCTTTCGTACACGTGAACTTCACTTGCAAATTTTTGGTTTGAACTGAACCAGGAAATCTCTGTCTTTAGTTTTCGTGAAATCCGCCGCAACGACAATGGTGTTGATAGGCGCCACAGGAACCTTAGATTTCATACAACGATTGACATTAAAATTTGTGAACGAAGAAATCGAATAGGTTACTCAGGAATTGTGTGAAGAACATTTGTTGCATCTAGTAAAATTATTTGAAATACTATTAAAATTATATTAAAATAGATTGAGTATGCGAAAAATGTTTTTTCAAGGACGAAAAGAGTAACTAGAGGTGCTACCGAATGATACAGACTTTTTTCGTAGCGAATTTTTCTAATTTCCTTTGTGTAGAATGGCTTTAAGGGCATACTTCATTCTCTCGCCAGCTGACATCTATCGTCACCCATAACATTTTTTGACATTTTTCTCCTCTTTTCGGTTTCCAAATAGTAGAACCTACATAGAATATTAAGAATTCAATAATATTAAAGAAGAGGAAAACCTTGTCCTAAATAGAAATTTTAATTGAAAAATTTGAAGCTGTTTTTTAAGAAAATGGCGATTAAGCATTACTGTAAAGGAGGAATTTGAAACGCATTTCTCAAAATGCAGAATTTTGTGCTCATTTTCACAAAAAAACTGTTGAGTTTTCGAGAAATTTTATTCAACATTATTTAGATCATATGTATACATAAATACAATAATGTGTATCAATTGCCTTTAATGAAAATATGAACTACGTGAGAGACAAGACAGAGAAAATCGCAAATATTGTATACAAAATTGCAAGTATTGTACGCCATATTGCGAGGAAACTATTAAAAATTTCAAAACAATGTACAAGACCTTAATGAAAGAAGTTGTATTGTGTATTTTGCTCTATTACAAAAAATTTAAAGAAAAAATTTGGAGCAAAATTTAAAAAAAAAATCGAGTATGTCCGTGGGGCTTGATGTAAAGTACCCTAAATTTTTAAAGAATGGTTTTCAAAATTTCAAAGCTTCAACTGGAGATAAATAGGTGTTTCTTCAAATTGAAAAAAAAATCCTACGCATGGTTTAAGCGCTAGTAGTGTTCACAGAAGGACAGACGGCGAGTATTTCGCTTTCAATTGGGTTTTCGGCATCAAGGACCCACAAAACAGGGATTCTAGCAACACCACGTATTAGAGGATTTTTTTCTCTGAATTTAGCATCTATATTTATCCACTTTTTCGTTATATTTATAATATACTCGTAGAACGGTGTTCAACATACTCTTAATAATTCACTTCACCACAATAAGAGGCTCAGTTAACCCCATTCTGCAGTCAAGTGGATCATTGTTTCGTCAACTACGTTTCTGCATCCCACGAAATTTGCTAAAACGTAAAAATTAATCATTTGTATTACTATTTCTTATATTAACTTCATATTATTAAGTTATACGTTAAACAAATGCAAAAAATAAAAAGCATGTACTGGCCCAGTTAACCAAACTGTCCTGGTTATTTTAGTATTATTATTTGGTCACAAATAAATATTTGGCTATTTTTTATTTTGGTTTATTACTTCATAGGACGGCTCTAATATGTTGATTGACTAAGGGCCTTTGATCTTGAAGTCCAGTCTTGAGTTTACAAGGACCTTTTACACTCACTGTAAGTTTTTTACTCTATATTTATTTCAAAATATTAAAAAATGAAAAATCATTTTATTACTCTCTTCCATGCTCTATTTCAGGTGAAAAACAATAAAATTCTATTTTAAAAAATGAAGGATGATTGAGTTTATCCAAAAATAAACATGTCACTAACAATATCTCTGGGCACTTTTCTCGTCCTATGCTTCAGTGTTGTTCGGCGAAAACTGCATTTCAATATCGTAAACAGTTTAAAGTTATGAGGGTTGTTCATAATTTGTGAGGCACCAGGTATTTATATTATTTCAGTTATTATTTTAAACACAACTTTGAAATATAGGGTTGAAACATGTTGTAACTCAGAAATATTATACATAATTTATAAATTTACTCTCGCATTGCAGTACCGTATCCTATATTTACATTCTAGGACGTTTGGGGTACGGAACTTGTCAATGTTATTATAACTTTTGTCAGGGACGTAGTAGCTCACTGCCTTACTGGTGTCGTAGGTTATGTCGTGAGTTCGTAGGTTCGATTCCCCGTTTTCCTTAGATTTCTATACTCAATAATAATTAAAAACGTGCAGGTCTTTTAACACTATATTGTTTAGATCCACATTACATTGGATTCTTTATTATTGATTTTATATGTAGCCCTGAAAAGGGCCGTTTTCTCTCTTTAATAAGAGAACCAAAAGTAATCGTTCTCTATCACGGCTTGTAATCTACGCGAACTCAAGCCACAAACGTAGCAGGATAGTTGGGACAATGGGCCACCTCCTCCCACACATCAATCTCCACATCAGAGAGCATCTGCCGTGGCCGGGGGTGGATCTGGCCGATTTTCTGCCATGACACGTTTCGTCTCGGCCAACATATTTTCAATTCGGTTCAGGTCAGCTCCACGAGGAGGCCAACGCAAAACCTGTACTTCCTTCTGCTGTGCAAGCCATTCCTGAACCAATTTACTTATGTGAACCGACGAGTTGTGACGTTGAAAATTCTCCTCTCCATCCGGATACGTTTGTCACATTGACGGAACCATAATATCTCCTAAGATAAGCAGATATTGGGTGCCGTGGAGTTGACCTTCTATCTGCATTATACATTTTTATATATAGTTGTAGCCATTTGTTATTTTGAAAATAAGGAATGTAAATACAAATTATCATGTGTTTACAGATTTATAATTCATTTCCTATCAACCACTAAATCAAGATGTTTGAGGGATCGCGTCAAGGGTCAGTTTTGTATTTGGATATCTATACACACTTTCGCACGTGTTGGCGACTAGATAGTTCTTAGCACTTCTATCATTTACAAGTTATTATACACCTGTTTAATATAAAGATAGTTTACCTAAAACTACGATATCTCAGGTAAGTTTTCCTTCATTTTAATCCATCACTAACCGAAATTTTTAACTCAAAAAAGTGGGTAGTTTAAACTTCCAAAGATTTTTAAACATTTTATGGAGTCGGTGTCGAAAATATAATATTACCCTTTGCGAAAGATAACTTGTAATTAAGCTAAGCATCATTTCGCAGCTTAAAACTATTTCTATTCATTTTCTTTTGACCTGAATTAAATCCGTTTATATGTACCCTCTCCCTCAGAAAAAATGTCGTTCAAAATTCTATCTTCCACACCGCGCCGACAAACTTGGACACCCCTCGGCCTGGGGGAGGGCAGGGGGAGGGACGCGTTGACCAATCGCTAGCAGGTAGAACCACAGTTGTCTGTGATTGGTGCAACATCCCAAGGGGCAGAAAGAACGCTGTCTCAGGGGGAGGGGGCTAGTTCGTTTACGTACGAGACGGAAATATCGTCATATTTCCCTGCCGAAGGAGATAGTTTGCCTGCGCGTACGCCACGACGAAAAAAATATTTCTAAGCGGGGTTTTCCGTCCAGAATAATTGTCTATAGACCAGTAAATATTTATCATTTTAGCAACAATTATTCTAACTTTTAGTAATCGATTTGTAACTCCTGACAAACTGCTATTTTGAGATATTCATTTCAGGCACAATTTGCGGAGCCTTCCCGGCCGTTCTAACGCATATTTCGAATTTGTTTATAAAATTATAAATTTTTGCAAAATTGTTAATTCGCTGTTTTTGGTTCTGGGACATCGGGAGACTCTCCCCCTTTAGATTTGCAAAATTTGGAAATTGTTTATAAATTTGCAATTGTTGCAAATTTTTTTATTGTCTAATCTGAATGGCGTTTAAATGTGATGCAAAATTCCGGAATCCGTTCGGTGCTATTATATCTCGTTCTCGAGATATATGTAATTGTTTATAAGAAATTAACATCTTAGTAGACCCCATTTGTTTGCGCTTAATTCATTCGCGCTAGCAGAATAGCGTGGGATGGGCATACTGAAAAAACAGTTCTCCAATGCCGCGCTTTTGCATGCCACATACGCTTAAAATGCACTTGCTTGTAAACAAATTCTGTGGCCAATTTAATTATGCTAAATTCGTATTTTTACGGCGAGTATGAGCATAACTTTTATTTGGTTTTTATATTCTCTTTTAAGTCCTACAATTTGCAAGTCGATATATTTATCAAATAGGAAAGAAATTGATTATAAAAAAAATATTTTTCAAGGTGCATTACGCCCAAACAATTGTTTCTGTTTTTCTATCAAAGGGATGTTGAGCAACCGAATAACTGTATTATTAATTTTTTTAAGTCCCCTGTTAACACCGAGAGTCAGAAACTATTTGTTCCTCTTGTTTAACCATTACCATTAAAAAATAGGGAAACATATTGCTTAGCTGTTTGCTATAAACTGCACTGGATTGGATGAAGGTAGTGTTAAGGTTTTCAAATACAGAAATATTCAATTTTGTCTTTTGAAAGATCACATGAGTAGAATCACACATGACAATATTTACACAAGTATAGAAATTTCTAAATAAACGTATATAAACTTGAAGTTAATATTTTCAATTCAATTTATCATTCCTTTCTAAAACTGTTAATTTGATGATTTCATTGTATAATATTCAAATCAGAGCTTTATGTGCTAAATCTACGCATTGTTAATACATACTTTTAAACAACATTAATATATTTAATATACATTTAAAAGGTTTTTAGATTGGCGAACGTTTCAATGAAATTTCATCAATTCCTAAATGCTTGAAAATAAATACTTGTAAAATTAAATAATTGTAGCGTGTAAAAATATAACAAACTCACGTATTTGGTAAAACGAGTTGATATTACTAAAAGAAAGCAAAACAGATGTTATAACAATTCAAAGAGATTTAGCGTTTGTTTACAGTTTAGTAAATATCAATGCACTAGCATTTCCCAGTGAAAATACATAGAACGAATTTGGTGGTCAAGTGATATGACCTTCCCAACACAGACTACATTTCAGTATCGTCAGAGTTCGAAGGTGGTTTGTTGGCCGCCATTCTACGAATCTATCAAAACCTTGAATTTTGCACGACCATCTGTACAGGGAGAACGTAGCGGTTTATTAAACGGAAACGGGCCATTCGAGGTATCTAATGTGCACTCTTTGAAAACGTTTAACCATTATAAACTATCCCTAAGAAAAATATCAAATAAACAATGTTAAAGGTCACCAGCTTAACATTGCCTTTACTATTTGAATGTTTTCAACATCCCCAAAACCAACAGAAAACCCATGTTTTTACAGGTGATTATAAAACCAATTCAATAAATATAAGCATTTATTCACGTTATTATTTTTAAAACACTCAAATATCTACGATGTTATTTGATTCATGTCTTCATCGAAGATCTGAGATTAAAAAACTGATAAGCAGAGAAAATTAAAGTAATTTTGAGTGATTGATGAAGTTGAATGATCAAATGAAAAACAATGTTTCTTGCTTTATAATGCTATCGTGTTTAACAGACATGTAATTACATGTGATACCTATATTTAAACATCCAAACTAATGAAAATTTTCAAAATTAAAACCATCAATAAAACGTTGATTCATCAGCAAGGATTATATTATTAAATACTTTTTTGAGATTCATGTGCTCCTGTGTGAATAACGTAGTAAACGTGATTCGTATGATCCAGTTTCTCAGAATAATACAAAACCTGCTAGACACATACACTAAACATAATAGTTGTCAAATAGTTATTTACGACATAAGTATCATAAGATATCTTATTACAATACGAAATTGGAGAATTATCAAACAAGACTCTTTAGCCGAAATTGTTAACCAATTGAATATTGTAATATAATGTTACCATTTGAATATCATAGAAAGTAAGACGCAATTTGTCAAAATTCATGTGAACTATAATTTTTCTTTAAATTTTACTCCTTATCCTGCGAAAGATGTGTGATAGTACTTATGTTAACAGTTATACTGCCATGGGTTTAATTAATTAGTTTTCAGTACGCAAATTATTGTTTTTGGTTTTAAAGAAGCATGGATATACAGAGTATCGGGGAAGGAAACGTCGAAAGTTTGAAAAAAGCTGTTTAAACAATTTTAATCATACTTTGTCTAATAAACTACATAGATATTTTGAATGGCTGAGCTGCAATAAACACGCAAATGTTGGTTTGAAAATATGATTTCTACGCAAAACTTTGCATTCTAGAATCATGTGAACAGACCAGAAACATGTAACATGTTTATTATTAACAATATAAATTAATATATTAGTTCAGAAAAAAATTAACCGAGAAATAAAAAAGCAGTCGAACTGTGAAAATTGGGTGCTTTTTTATTTCTAGGTTAATTTTTCTTTCTGATCAAATGTATTCATTTATTTTGTTAATCATAAACAATTTAGATATTAATGAAGTGTTTATATGTTTCTACAACGCAAATAGTTGCCTAGAAAACATATATCCAAACCAACTTTTGAATGTTTATTGCGGCTTAGCCATTTGGAATATCCGTGTAGTTTATTAGACAAAATAAGCTTAAAATTGTCTTAACAGCTATTTTTCGAAGATTCGACATTTCTTCCCCGAATATCCTGTATATAAAAGGCTTGATTTCTGTTGGTACGCAACGGAACGGCGTTCCGGTTCTTTGGAAATAATTATGAAATTATATTATATATAAATAGCTATTGCTATTATATTAATAATTAATTTGAGGCGCGTTTCGGGGCCTAAGATTTTAAAAATAAAGGATATATGTATCATAATAACTCTTATGACGACACTGTTCTCAGTTACGTCAAGTTTTAATTTAGAGAATCAAAGTGAATGGTCTAAGTTTTCTCACCTAAATAAAGTTTATCTTACTATACATACTATTTACAAAGGGTTTAATGTTCAAAACAAGTGTTGCCTCAACAGCATATATTTTCACGTATTATTCGTAATTGCTATGCAATATTCAATACGGACTATGTGAACCTGCAAAAAAGAAACAAAAAAAAGACCTACTGCAGCAGAAAATATTTTCTACTCGTCGGGATTCGAACTCGGGTCTTTAAAGTTAACTCACCTGACACGGTTCCCCCTCACCACCAGGTACACGACAAGACTACCTCCTTTCCGATGCGAAAAGAAAGTGAAGCATTTGCAGTTTTTAAAAAAAACAGGGTGTTCAATTTATCTTAATACAAGATCTATTTTTAAAAAGAGATTTCATTAAACAAAAATCTCTAGCGTTCATATTGTTTTTCGACAATGTTATAAAGATCAGTCGGGGCTAATATTATACAGTAGAAAATTGGGGTTAATGTATTACACTTTAAGAGTTGTTATTTATTTATGTCCAAAATTAACAAGAAAATGACAAATGATAGGAAATATATTCTATTATAATGACCATATAGCAAACACTCAGAATGTAACAATATTTGGGAGGAAAAAAATCAAAACTAAAATGCCTAATTTTTCCAGTCAAAAACTTTACCACCGTGATATAAATCTTTTGATGTTACTTCGTTATTTTTTATGACACGATATTTTTGAAAATAGGTTATCATTAAGAAAGAATTAATATTCTTTTCTGCGTTAAAATAATGCAATAATATTAATCGTGTCATGATATATACAGCCTCAAATTTGTGGGGCTAATATGATACAACTTAAGAGGCTAATGTAATACGGGTGTCGGGGCTATTTTGATACACTAAAAATTAACACGCAGACAACTGGAAGGGATTTTTTTATGTTTAATATTACATCAAAGGCGCTAAAATTCCGATTTGATGTTGATAAACTATCCAAGTGTTTATCTGAGAAAGAAAGACCAGGCGACAATTCATATAGATTTCCTCG
Organism: Teleogryllus occipitalis; assembly: GCA_011170035.1. NCBI lineage: Eukaryota > Metazoa > Arthropoda > Insecta > Orthoptera > Gryllidae > Teleogryllus > Teleogryllus occipitalis. Next base: position 1,631 of record BLKR01003509.1, on the reverse strand, counting down.
TTCTCCTCCCTACCCAGTACATGGTGATTCACTTATGATTATCAATTGGCGGAAGCTTCTGCTGTTTCAGTGCAGTTACTGATTTTTCACTGGAATCACAAGGAACCAGGCCTACAATAGGAGCTAACACCATCCCTTCAACTCCAGATATCAACTGTTCTCATCCAGTACTTTTGAGATAATGCTGTTGGAAAAAAATTAAAAAAAACAGTAGCCCTCCAAAGAATAAGGAAGCGGTTAGACCCAATAGCAGCAATCATTACTAGTGAAGAGTGGATCATTACTAGGAGAGAGTGGAGTGTTTAATTTACATTAATTTAATATCTCTTTTTAAAAAGAGATTTCATGAAACAAAAATCTGTAGCGTTAATATTTGTTTTCGACAATGTTAATAGGTATTTGTTCGCAATTTTCGAAAATTCAGATCGTTCGCCCAAAATTGAACGTACGCCACTTTTAAACATCTTGTGCTTCGAGGAATAGATTTACAGAAAAATTGGAGCTCTTTTTGAGGAAATTATGTAAATATGATGGGGTTTGGTGTAAAGTACCTTCAAAATTAAAAGATTCGTTTCAAATTCGAAGATTCATAATATTAGCCAGATCGTTCAAGGAATATCCATTTTGGTGAAAATCGTGTTTACTTTAGGCTCTAGAATTACTCACACGAAGACGGATTCACAAAGAGGTTTTTTGGAAAATCACTTTTTCGGGTTCAAAAAACAAGCGTTTTGACAGCCTTGTGTATAGAAAATAAAAGAACAATACCAACAATCCACTTTTTTCGAACTAACTACTTACAAAACGTGTTTTCTGTGAAAATTTCGACACTTCCTCCTACAGCATTACGTAACTCTCTTTACACGTGGAGGTAAAAATATTCCAGCGTTACTGGGATTTGAACTCGGATCCCTGTGGTCCGTAGGTCTGGCTCGACCGCACTGTGCTATCACAGATATTTCTCAACACGCTGTCCAAGCACACTTATTACGAAAAGAATAGTTACGTGATATTCATTGCACTTAGATTTTTTATTAGAGGAATGTTCTACATGTGTCAAAGGTATCAAATTCGCAAAAAGAATTCAAACGATTACAACCCACGCAACTACATAGCTCATTTTACTTAGAAATATTTTCAACCAGAAGCCGTGGTCTTTAGAATCCTCTGTGGAAGTCGTTCTCGGTCTTATCTTTCGGCGACTATGCCCAAGGTTGAATTACGTCACAGATGAAAGTTGCGATAACGCTAGAGCTCAACACGGGCGCGCTTGCAGACGTTCTAAAGCCAGAATCGCAATAGGGACATATTTATATGCGACTCTTAAAGACATGAACACACTAAAATAAGTAGTGGCGCCTCAAAAACACATGCTTTATGTGATATTTATAATGGATACGAATGATTATAACTATACAATTAACCGCAAAATTGTTTCTACCCGCAAAAATTATTCGCCGTGGATGAGATTCGATCTTACGTGCCTAAGCTTCTCCAACAGTGCGCTTACCTGCTATACCACAGAAACTCTTATAACTTTTGTCTCTCACAAAGATGATTTTAAACTGTCATGTATCACAGATTTGACTAAAAAAGAACGTGCGGCGTTTAGATGCTTGTGTTAACTACAG
>BLKR01003508.1:125409-142761 GCA_011170035.1 Teleogryllus occipitalis | reverse complement strand
AAAACATATAAGTATAACAAGAAACATATTGAGGCTGAAAACTTTCTTGATCTGCAAATTTGTTTCCAACATAACACGTAAAATATTTTTGCAGGTTCGCAAACAACCTCACTTACTACGGCTTGTCTTGGAACACAGCAAATCTTGGCGGCGACGTTTATCTGAACTTTCTCATCTCCGGGGCTGTGGAGATTCCTGCCTACATCTTTCTGTTACTGACTTTAAACCGCTGGGGTCGTAAAGCTATCTTGTGTGGCTCCATGATTGTTGGAGCTGTCATTCTTCTACTTACGACCTTGGTGCCTCAAGGTAATTATCCCTTCATAATAGTTTTGTCAAAATGTTTATTTTCAGGGAAATTTGCGAAGCTGGAGTGAGCTTAGCGGATTCGGAGGTATAACGGTCAGCGTACCGGATTGTTGTACCCGAGTATGCGGGTTCAAACCCGATCGAAGCCGTGAATTTTTAAGGACGACAAAATCCTTCGTACGCCTTCCTTCGGATGGGAAATAAAGCCGGATGTCCCATGTAGTAGATTTACTGCATGTAAAAGATCCTCAAGCCTAAAAGAAGCCTCTGAGCAAAATTGAGATCCGCCTGTTTCGTCGCCCAAGATAATACCTTCTTTCTCTGCTAGATGGTGAAAGGAGCGTAGCGAAATTTGCGTGGTCAGACGATAGAGCGGGCCTGATGGCCCGAGTCTCGCCACGTAAAATAAGGCATTAACAAACTAACTAAATTAGTAGCGCGCAAATTTAATAAAGCGACGGCAACCGAAGTTGACTCCTGTTTATGTTTAGAAATCGCTCAAAACCACTGCTTGAAAGTCTTTCTGAAAATAAATCAATTAAAAGGATTTTTAGAATAAAAGAAAGTAAAAACATGGAATTCAATACCCACTGAAGAACTTTTCCCTGCCTTTCTAGGTCCTCATTTTTGTAACATGAGACAAAATACACAAATATTACGAGATTTTTTTTGAAATGTTTTATGATCTTCCGAGGAGGAAAGTTACTAGAAAGGATAAAGAAAATTTCACAAGGATAAAAACTAGATACATATCCTCAATATTCAAATAAACTACTATAAATTCACGAAAATACCGGTTAAATATAGTAAAATATTTTTAAAATAAATTTGAGAAAAAATATTAATTTAGTCAAACTCATGAATTCGCACTTGATAGGCATATACTGAAATTGAGTGTGTATAGACTCAATTTCAAAGTGTATACTTTCGAATTGAAGACGCAGTATTCTCCGGATAATTAATAGACACGTCCACATGATTAGGAACTTTCGTTATGTGAATCGCACAAAGGTTCTTTGATCAGCCCCAACTAATAGGCTTCTTCATTAACAAAACAGTTTCTGAAAAACGTAAGACAGAAAAATAAAAACTATTCCTACACACTGACTTGTCTCATAATTACCACTCTTGCTATGACTGGAGATATGGAGGAAAATTAAATAACAATTCAAAAAACTCAAAAACATAAAAATTAAAAAAATATATATTTTTAAGTGTCGGCCTAAGTATGTATAGAGGAGTGTCTCCAAGAAGGGACCACTTAGACACACCGGGAAACAAATAAACGTCGTCCAGGGCGATGGCATTGCAAGAGACAGTGATGAAGTCATTTACAAATGAGCTAACTGCAAACATCGCAATGACAAAATGATTGGACGTAACTTGCAGTTATATTGCCAGCAATGATCAAGCAGTAGTTGTCAAAGCGATCTCTTGCTATAGAAATCTCCCTATACATTAGAACAAAACCATCTATATTACAGGCCGTGACACTCTCGCGTGACGTCACACACGTAGAAGGCCGAGAAAACGCGGTAGCGGGCCATCCGATTCAGGAAACTAGCTGTCTCGCAGGACTTCGACTCTGCGAATAAGGCTGGAATATAGGCCTCGACGTTTATTCAGTTATTATATTCAGGCCTAGGAGCATTAAATCCTGTGAAACCAATTAACTAATTTTACCCGACAATATTTGAACTACACATTTCGAAACACCAAATGTTACTTTAACACTAAATGTTATTTGATCTACACATTTCGAAACACCAAATGAATCTATCAACACTAGGTTTGTACTTCAGAGAAAACTAAAGGATCTTTCCATAATTGTATGTATTTCATTAACATTTTTTCTATCACAAAATCTGAGGAGATTAAGTTTTGAGGTTTTCATTGCATAGTTATTACTTCAGAGTGACATCTTTAAATACACTACATAACGTTCCAGGTAGTTCGATCAAGGAAAAGCAGTGCATGGATGATTACAAAAATAAAAACTCATGTGAACGTAAAGCATATTTATTGTCAGGAGTCATAATCAATTTTTACTGAACGGAAGTATATTAAAACCACATCCGTAAATACATATATTACCATTTAGCATAGTCAATATAGGTATTATTCATACATTTTTCTGCAATGAAAAACATTCCGTGTTTGCTATTTATTGATTCCAATTGATAAAATACATAATTCATCAGTGCAATTCATATATATTTATTGACTGAAAATGTGTACTAAGTAACTCATAATCAAGTGTCATAATTTGACAATTTACACTTTAGAATTAATTTAATTTATTTAATAATAGCTACGAGGATAATAGTAACTCCTTACGTACAAACAAAAACTTCATGGCTCGATGTTTACAACCAAATATAATTTATATACAATATAGAAAGATAATTTATATACAATATTTTTATCAGCCATTTCCTTACCTTTATCCTAAATCTTGTTACATTGTTTACCTTCTTTATTTCATCAGACAAGCTATTAAACATTTTAATAGCATGACTAAATAAAGATTTCCTCTTACCCTCAGCAAAATCAATTTGGTGACATTTACTGTGTACTGTTTCAATCGCAAGAAGTCGACATTGTTTTCAGTAAAGTAGATATTATTTTATATTGCATATTGCATGTTCAGTAGAATGTTTTTTTTTTGTTTGATTGATTAGTTATTCCGTGCGCGTCAATTGCTAAGTTAATTATTCCCGTAAGTGTAGCGTTTTTTTCTCGGGAGATGGCGGTGATCTTCCCCGTTGAACTGTGAGATCCGGCGCCGACCTACCGTCATCTAGCACATTTTTCCCAACCAGTTATCTCCCACCAGTGGGGCACCGCCCCAGCCGTGACAAATTCTAACTTCCCGACTGGTCTCCCGACATGTGTGGTAGTGTGGTGCATGCTAGTGTAAGTGTGTGTGTGTAAGGGGAGAGGATAGGACAAGGAAGAGGAAGGAAAGATCGCGCACGGTCCGTGGCCCGTTTGTTAGGGTACTGCACCCGAATTCACCTGGTGTTGTTCGAAAAAAACACAGAAAACTACCTATCAGAGCAGCCGACCGCCAGAATTCTCCTCCAGACAGCGACTGAATTCCACATAGTGTTGAAAATCCTGCCACTGTCGATACTCGAACCAAGGACCTCCCGGTCAGAGGCACTGCAGTGACATCAGTTGGTATCCTGAGCCAACTCTCGCGGTAAACTAGTGGGAAAATAAATACAACAACCCAAAGTAAATTTGATACTTTTTATCTACAACCGTAAAATAACTAAGTACAAATTTTACCAATTTTTACTCATTAATATATTTTATACATCGAAATTGACCAATTTAACTATATTTTATTACATTTTACTTATTAAATTGACATTATTATATCATAATAAAAAAGTAATAATTTGCATCACAAATGTTCTATAATTTTGGGCTTTATTAAACAAGTGGGATCATGTGAAATGTCCGCACATCTTTGTCTCTTTATTTTCCAGAACGGCCTGATATCTGCTTTTAAAATATGTTTCCTTCTGTTTCCACAGATATTAGGAGGGCTCTTCGACAGAAATTCTCCGGGTAACGATAAGTGGATAACTCTTGTTCCTATACTACAGTAAATTATTTCCTCTGACTCGTTGTGTAGTCAGAATCCATGTTTTGTGTGTCCGTGAAATCGAAAAATCGATTGACGGCATAACGTCTGTCTGTCCGTCCGTCTGTTCAATTGCCCGTCTGTGTACGGTCAACGCTAGCCCCCTAACCGTTCAGTTCATTTCTAAGATGGATTTTCCCCCGTCGATTGAAAGGGAATCGTCGCCCTGCGAGTTCTATTCGTATGAATCAAAAGGGAAAATCATCTTTACAGTGCTATTTTCATACTCTGTATTTTCGAACATAGCAAAAAAGGAAACATTCCAAAACTACAAATTTGTGATAGAGATTATGTTTTAAAGAAAATCTGTTCTAAAGAAATCAGTTTTTTTTAAGAAAATCATTTACAATTTCTTGGAAAAGCAAGTGGTTTTCGCGCAATTTCTGCTTGAAATTAATGCAAATTATAAAAAAATTATAAAAAAACTTCAATTTGTTTTTTCAAATTATTTCCACGGATAGAATAAGCAATACCTCAAAGAAGTGCGCAGGTGTAACTCTTTGAATTTTCAAAAATAGCTAATTTAGAAATAATGCGAGAAAGTATGTGCAATTGTATCACAATTAGTTTATCTATAGTAATAATTTTGGGTAATACGTATGATTTGTTTGTTTGGTTATGTATTTAAAATATTGCGCGTTGTACATCTTTTGGACGCAGTTTAATCCGGAGTGTGAATATCAGGTGAATGCAAAATGCAGATCTAACATGTGATTAATCTTGACATACAAAACGAGGAAAAGCGACTTTAAAGACAACAACTAGGTCGGCTTAGGAGTTCTGTATTGGTGGCAGGAGGATATAAATAACTGCCCACGTCAACTTCTAAGATAAACATACTTTCGTCATCAACTCCGCCTGTTCCATTTCGAATAGGTAATTCCAGAGGTCATCGAAGACAGCGGTGCCAACGTTAGCTCACAAACGATCACTCATTACATCACACTAATGTATCTAAATATTAATATGACATAAAAAAGTAGTTTTCAATTCACAACTGTAGCTTGACACGTTTCCGAGATTGATGACGTTAGGCGGGAGCTAGAAGCGTGCATAAAAACACCATACCCAAAAGTTCATAAGTTCTTCTTCCTGATAAACGGGATACAACCGGTATTTATTCCGTTTCAGATATGACATGGCTAACAGTGACCCTGGTGATGGTGGGAAAGCTGGCCATCACCGCCTCCTACGGGACAGTGTACGTGTTCACCACGGAGCAGTTCCCCACTGTGATCCGCAACGCGGCGCTGGGCACCAGCAGCATGTGCGCGCGGGTCGGGGGCATCATCGCCCCGTACATCAACCTCCTGGTGAGCCCTCCCCCTCTGTCCCCCCTGGTCGACACTGGTATTTAGAAGGATACAACTGTTAACCCTTTACTGCTCTGGTGGGGTCCTTACGTCCCCCGGCCGCAGTAGCTGTCATATTTCGGAAAGATAGCGCTCATGTTGCCAGTGTTCCTCAGTGGCATTGTGTTATTTGTTTTGACTGGTTGCGCGAAGTGGTTTGAGGTTTATTTTTGGAATTAGAGGAGAAAAGGTCTCAAAATACCCCACCGTAGTGTTAACGTGAGTTCTTTCTCATTCCCTCGATTCATGTTTTGTGTATATTTATACTTAACGATTTGTATTACAGTAAAAACACAATGCAATTGTATTAACTATCAACATCCTTTGTGTCATAATCAACCAGGAAAGCAAGATGCTAGATGTGTGAGAGAAATGTGGACAGATGGACAAAGATAGTTTGCAAAAAGTGCTGTAAACATTTATGCCCAGATCACAAAAATTCAGTGGGGAAAAATTGCTGGTAATCTACGTTTTTCTTATTATTATAAACATTGTAAACTGATTCAAAGAACAAAATTTGAAAAAAAAACTTTTCATTGAGATAAATAGTAATATACCTTCTGGAGCACCCTATGACCCCCCCCCCAGAGCTTAGGCGCAAGTAAATTACCAGAGTCGTAAAGGGTTAAATGATTTGATTTAGAATTAGACATTAAATAATTCTTATTCATTAGTCATACATTTCCTATGAAATGAAAATTTGCTAAAGTCCTACTTGAAATTTTTTAATTCCTTTGCAAACACTCATAAATTAATTTAAATTTAAAATCTAGCGTCTATGATTATTGAATAACCTATTCTGAAACTCATTTCTAGACAAAAATTGATTTGGGGGGTAAATATGTTTTCAAATAAAATTTAGTGTATCTTCGAAGTCACCAATGAACAAAATGCATTGCTACGGCAAAAATATCTTTGGGTTTTCCCAGAGTAAAACTCGTCTATTCCTAAAACGAAGTAATATTTAACACAGTAGCCAAAATCAATATTGTATAATTACATTAGGAACACATTTCGCTTAACAGAATCGAAACTAAGTGTATTATGAACACATTTGAGAGAAATTAACATTTTTTCGCATTGTTTTTAATTTAAGAGAAAATCTTCATTTTAATAATTACACTGTCTGAAATTATGAGGTATGTGTCTTGACCATTTCTCTGTCTAAAACAATTTTCAAAAAAATGAGTAGTTTTTTAAATCAACGTTTAAGATATTAAAAGTACTTTAGATTAAACTAAACATGAATATAATTAAGATTTCGAAAAAATCATATCTATCACTCATTTACTGAAATAAACTAGATAAAATATCACATTTAAAATATAAACCATATAAGATTTCAGTAACGTACTTCAGTAACAGGAATATTTAAAATGAGAATATGTACTAAAATGTGTACATTTGAAAATATAACGACAGTAAGTATATGAGTAAGTAAAACTATACAACCCATCAATATACCATATTCGATTAATTAATTATTGTGTAGGTATTCTTAATAGTTCAACGTTGCTAGATAGAGCGCTTAGAATTTTCCCCGTATTTCAAGAAAGTGTATTTCACTATGTGCATTCAGAAATTATTTTTCTATATTGAATGATTTTAAAACCAAATAAGCTACAGATACATAATAATCATGAACCTTGCTACAAGTTAACAATTATTTTAGTTTGTAAACATATCCTCGTTTACAGTTAATCTAGGAAAGCAACACATACCGCGTTTTGTGGAGCCTGACCGAACGACCTTGCAAACAAAACTGTTTCTGACATTCTAAAAACATGAAAGAACACATTGTCAAATGTGCTTATTTCGCGAGATAGAATTTAATAGTCCACGGACTACTGATTGCATTAAAGTGTAGATAAAATCTAGTTCTCAGATAAAAATTTTCTCAACTTTTCGGTTCCCAAATAGTAGAAACGAAATATTATTTTAAGAATATTAAAGAAGGTTAAAACCTTGTCCTAAATAGCAATTTTCATTGAAACATTTGGAGTCGTCTATAATAAAATGGCGTTAAGCATTACTGTAAATTCGAAATTTGAAGCTTGTTTTCACAGAAATCTATTGGGTTTTCGAAAAACTTCATATAGAGTCATTTAAGTACTTCCACTAACAAATGCAATAATGTATAAAAATCGATGGAAATGTGCATATTAATGGTGAGGGAGATAGAGTAATTCAAAACAAATTTGTGTAATTTTTGAAAAAAAAATAATACTCCAAAATGAACTTTATGTTATATTAAACAATACAATTAGCACTATCCCTTGGAAAAACTTTAAGAAAAAAATTCGAGCCATTTTTTTGAAAACGGCGTTTGAACGTTTCCGAAAATGTGGAATTTTGAGCTTAATTTAGCAAAAAACTGTTGAGTTTACGAGAAACTTTATTTGACATTATTTAAAGCACATATACATGTAAATCTAATAATATGAAGAAATCACCTCTAATGTAAATATTAGCGAAGTAATAGACAAGTAAAAATAATATTTTTTTGCAATTTTTGAAAAAACAAAAGAATAGAGCAATATGGCGTTTATGTCATCGTATAGAGTACATTTGGCACTACTTCTACCAAAAATTTTAAAGAAAATATAGAGCCGCTTTCTTCGAAAATTTTATTTTTGTAATTTTTTAAAAATTGCAAATATTACACACTCTGCAGATATTGCACGCAGTATTGCATGAAATCTACTAAAATTTTCAAAAAAAATCTACATGACCGTAAAGAAAGAACTATTTATGGACAAATATTATTTGAAGGAAAAATCTCTCTCTTCAGTTTTAAAGTTGTAGGAAGACCTCGAAAAAATCTAACATTTGCAATATTCGAAAATTCAGAGTCAACCGTGAAAATCAGATGTATGCCACCTTTATAAGTGTACTATATCGTTACAAGAATTTTTTTTTAAAAATTTGGAGCGATTTTTGAGAAAATTTTGAAAATGTCCTGAGGTCTTCATGTAAAGTACCCCCAAATTTTAAAGAATGCTCTTTTAAAATTTCAAAGCTTCATTTAGAGCCAGATCGACAGGAGTTTCTTCAATTTGCAAAAGATCAAACGCATAGTTTAGACGCTAGCAGTGTTCACAGACGGACGGATGGACAGACGGACGGACGCTGCTTTGAATTGGTTTTTCGGCAACAAGAACCCATCAAATAAGGATTCCGGCTACACCACGTGTTAGAGGATTTTTTTCTCTTAATTTAGCAACTGAATTTATCCACATTCTTGTTATCAGGACTCGGGAATGAATTTTTTCTGTCGAAAATTCGCCCTGTTTTTCGCGCAGCATTACATAACTTTCTCTATACTATGTATATTACTCCGTATATAAGTACGTATACGAGGAAGTAATAACAATGTACAAAATAAGTATGTAGAAATAAATCAGACTTTATTCAATCTCAACGTTTCCAAAAAATGAATTTTTCTCGAAGTAATATTCAAGATTTCGTTAATATCTCAGGTCACTGTTTTTCATAGTTATATTCTTTGATTTATTTTTGTTCCTTCGTCGTCTCGCTATCTTGCACTTTGTTGTTCTCATATTTACCAAACTTCGTGTGCCACTATTCCATATTTTGTGACTTTGTGTATCTTCAGCAACTCGAAATACCCGTGTTATTTCAAGTCCAAAAACTTTTCATAACGGTATTAAACAATAAGATTTATTACTTTTTGTTGCCTTTTGCTACATTATTATAAATAGTGACTCCGAATAAATGGTACAAACTTCTGGGGTATGTAGAATATGGAGAATATGTCGATGATGATGATAACTTTATGCCAATGAACATGGGGTGAGAAATGGTATTTCACAGTTACATATGTGCTAGTTGCCCCTGATTGATAGGCAACTCGGCAGGTACGGGAATCCTCTTTGACTGCGTCGAAACGTGACCGCCGAAGATGAATGTATAGAGAGTTGCCTAATAATAAGAGGATAATGTCACGTGTGTATCTTTGTTGTTAGAATTTGTTATTGATTAGTAATGACGGGCACGTTAACTGATAAGGTCATTAGTCCCGTAAGTGTAGTTTTCTTTCCTCGGGAGCTGGCGGTGTTCTTCCCACTCTAGATGAATTCCACCGCCAATCTAACGTTGACTAGCGGAGTTTTCCCCAGCTAGGTATCTTCCACCGGTGGGGCACCGCCACAGCCAGGGCCAGCTCCAAGCTTCAGACCCGTCTCCCGCCATAAGTGATATTGTAGTGCATTGTGAAATTTTAGAACACTGAATTATTAAATTTCCTTCCAACTTAATCATGGGTTCGACATACAACATATTACTCCTTACCTGTTGCATATGGACGTGGAATTCTATACATAATCACGATTCCTGGAAGTTCTATTGATTGAAACCAGTTATTAGATTGATGGCAACTAATATAAATTATCAGCCTTTTTCAACAATAAAAATTTAACATTTATTCTTATATGAATATTACTCTTTCTTTCTCATGAGAATTACTTTTCGACGTAGAACATTAAAACACCGTACGGATTTGAATGTAAGTTCATAAGCTTACAATAATGTCTTGATAGATGGCTTCTCGGCTGACTAGCAGAAGGTCCAGGGAGTGCTTGGTGTACCAATTCTCGCGTCCTTGCCTTAATTAAAATGTTCCAGAATGTCATCAACGATCACTATTATTAGGACTTAATATTTGCACAACATTAATGCGTGGTCGCGACTTTATCTGTGTTTCGTATGAATCACCTACACGTTACTATATTCAGATACTTGAAAAATTCTTCCGTCTAAGGCACTACTACCCTTGTATCCCCTCGAAACACGGGGTCTATTTTCATTCAAACTTCAGCTTCTACATTATTAAAATTTACAATTGCAATTTACACAATACCAAGCTCTCAAACTAATTATAAATTCCCGCCTCGCTATCATTTAAATAATATCCAGCCTCTGCTGAAAATCCATTCGCACCTCACCAACGGCTTACGTGCGTTCGCTCCAATGTTTTTCTACGGAGCCTGATCTCATGCGTCCCACAAGATCATAGCTTCCAGCGCCCTCTTCACACCTTCTGCACATAATGTGTTCGGGGCCGTGTGCATTTGCACAGCGTTATGACACCAAGCATGAATATTAAACTTTGTTGATCGGTTGTCCTAACAACATGTATTCTTTGACTTCCGCGTTACAAACAATGCTATTATCACTAACACTGGATGCCGATTCTATCATTAAACTAAACCTTGAGTTCTTGGCTTATCGCATCATTCTAGTGTAAATGTGTGTAAGTAAGGGATTAGAATAGACAAAGAAGGGGAAGGAAAGTTAGCGCGCGGCCCGTGGCTCATTTGTTAGGGTAGCTCCCACAATCGCCTGGTATTGATCTGAGACCACGGAAAACTACCGACCAGAGCAGCCGGCCTCTAGAATTCTTCTCCCGACAGCGACTGAATTTGACCTAGACCCAGCCAGTCTGAGGCACTGCAGTGACATCAGTTGATGCCCTGAGTCACCTCTCCCGGTTTGTTGTTAGAAATTTCCTTCCACACGGTCATTGGGAAAATGTAATCATATTTGACACCTTTACACGCCCTAAAAGTTTGTAATATTTATTCTGACACATCATTTAAAATACCTCTATTACTCCCACGGATCTATATGAAACATTAAATTATTTGGATATTATTTATTCATTTTAGTGATCAGGTAAAGAAGTAGGATGTTCGGATATACTCATCTACAGTGTCTAGTATATGATATAATATTTGTTGAATAGTTCGTAAATGGATGAAAGTTTGATCTTTATCTGTTTATTTCGCCTACTACAAGACAGATGAGTATATCGTATAAATATTCGGTAATTATTCGGTATAAATATTCGGTATATCGTATATTCGGTAAAAATTTGACATGGACAAAAGGACAATAAATAACTTTGTTAATAATTCAATTATGTCTAGTAAAATAAACCAGAAGATATACTGAAGCTCAAGAACACGTGTGCAGAATAAACTATCTCTCCATACGGCACATAGTTTTTTCTTTTATTAACCATTAATTAATGAAAATTTTCAGATCTTCATTTTACTTCATGCTCTACGGTGACAATCAGTTTCTGACATCCCGTTGCAAACAGGCCATATTGTAAGGTGTTGTAATGCTTCACTCTCTGCAACGCAGGGGGGCGTGTGGCCGGCCATGCCGACGCTCGTGTTCGGTGGCATGACGCTGACGGCAGGGCTGATGGCTCTCCTGCTGCCTGAAACCCTCAACAGAACGCTGCCAGACACCATCGCCGATGGAGAGAGTTTTGGCATGTGAGTGCATCCATACTAAACACCATTTCTTACCAATACATTGTGGCTAACTCTATTGTTTATTAAGGAGACGACATCCCTTTCTTGGCCATGTTAATTTTATGATTTTTAGGCACACATGTCTCAAAAACTATTTTACTTACAGGGTTGATATTTTAATATTTAACATTTAAACCTTCGTTAATGCGAATAAGTTCAAAAATCTGTTATACAATCATTCGTTTTTAAACTGGAATTTTTCTTATACTATGAAAACCAAATCACACTTTTTTTAGTTATATTTTTTACATTTAAATGGCTCACCTTTTGGTAGTTCTGTTGCTGATTATAACTTTACAAACACTATAGATAGTACTGTAAAAAATTAAGCATGTACTACTATTTTTACCGGAGATAAATTTTCCGGAAGTTAAAAAAACAAAAATATGAGTAAACTGACTTCAAAGTTTTGGTGCAAAATTTGGCGTGTGTTCAATCACTCAGTGCATTCCTTTTCCATATTCTGGGTCATCTGGAACCTCCTAATTGTTTCCTTTCCTTTTAGCTTCCTGATTCTTCTTCTATTTTTGTGTTAGGAGACCATTTTAATTTTTATTTGTTTCACTTGCTTGTACGTTGTTTGGCAATGCGTTAGAGGATTAATTTGATATTTCTTCCAACAGGCATTCCAAACTATTTCATCCCTACAATACGTATTTTATTTATACAGCAATACTTATTCTTATTCAATACATTACTGCTTCACAACTACTTACAACTATAAAACTACAACAATGAAATTACTTCCATTTTATTCACAACAATAGACGTTTTATTTGGAATAAACCAAGGAAACACGTCAGGCGTAAACTAATAGAACATCCATGATTTGCAAATATCTAAAAACAATCATATTGTTTGCCCATTCTACATTCCTCCAAAGGTTAGGTCCACTCTTTAAATGTCCTGACTTTTATAGTTCCATTTAATACATTTTTACGTACTAAAACGTAGTAAAACATGCATAAATTATCAACATGTTTAAGAAAAGACAGAATAAAATGGCGCAAATTATGAAAAATCAATTTTTCCCGATTGTTTCGTATCCTTCTCCCCTTAAATTAAATGGGGTTGAGTTTTTATATTTTAATATTTAGACACTGGACGAATTTGATATTTTTAACCGATCTCAAAAAAGAATGGTCTGCAATTCGTTCTGTATATTCTTTATTATTTAGTCATATCATTTGCAAATGAACACCAAATTACATGATTTTTCTTTCACCGTATGAAAAATAATCTCCCGGTTGTGTATTTTTTAATGATATTCTCATGATATGGTCTGAAGATATAATAAATAATGAAGTGGTACAAATTATCCGTATCAATGCAAACTACACTATCCCTTAAAGCAAGGGGAAAATATTCAAAAAAATTATATTTAAATTATATTTTCCATTCATTGTCAACTTGAAGTCCTCTGATGGAGTGCTTTAATTTGAAATGTTAGTTTTTATGAACTTATAGAATACTTGATTTTTTCAATACGACCATTTTACAAAAGTGCCGGTGGTGCAGAATGTTGCTTCGGCGAACGAGGCCTCGGATGCCGCGGAAATCGAGACAGGGCGGACGGCAGAATCACCGAAGAGGAAAGATGGCTTTTCGCTATCGGAAAGTTTAAATTGTACTCTCGTTATAGCAGTAGCTGGAAATGATTACTCTTGGCTCTGATGCAATCTTAACATTTCCTAAACAAGTTCTGGTTTACGAGGTAAAGGATCTCTTGTGGTATTGCAGGTATCTATTCCTGTACATTGTACCTTAATACTTCCGTGTGGGGATTTGTCGCTTATACGCTATCTTTCAGGAAACCTCACAGAATGAAATCGCACGAAGTCAGATCAGGAGAGTGTGCAGGCCAAAAACTATGTGTGATAATTCTGTCTCCATAAACGGCATTTAAATCCCTTAAGGTCATTGTAGCAATGTTTGAGGTTGCGGAGTTCTGATGAAAATGACCGTAATTATGCTCTTCATTTGTCAACAATTGGAAGAAAGGCTCCAGAATATGAAGCACATGGCGGTTTGAGTTTATCGTTTCCGTGAAAAATAAGGGCTCAATTATTGTCTTAGCACTGCGCACCATACACCATATTGCTCACCCCACACCGACTTTTAGGTCGTGTAGCGGACGTTGGTGAACAAAGTGTGTACTCCAATACCTATTATTTTGACTATTCACGTGGTCATTGACATAAAATCATGGTCCGGCAGGAAAGAAAGTTATAGTCAAGATTATCATTATGTACACATTTCAAAAACCAATTTACAAAGCGCTCTCCCGCTGGCGGATCGACAAATAGTAATACGGGCAAAACAAAATTTTATAGACGATACCTTTGTACGTTATCGTCTACAAAATCTTTGGAGCCATCTTCGCACACTGTTTTGAAATACCGGTCAGTTGAGCAAGTTGTGACAAGGGTATGCGTGGAGTATGTTCCAGTCACGTTTGAATGTCATGCAATTTCTCATCAGTTAAGACGTGGCGCCTACGCACTCTTTTTTTTTCCCCTTGTAAATTTTTGGCACCTTGATGTTTTTCACTAAATATGAACTTATTGAACTTTTCAGTAAGTATTCCGATGTAGAGGTCTCATTCCCGGAATCGCCCAACTAAATTTCTTCCGATACTTTCTCGCAAATTAGCTTTTTACGTATGTGTCACACACAAACACTTGTTTTTCTTTTTGAGAGCTCCGTTCCCCTTCGCTCGAGCAGAATTTCTCAAGATAGCAGCACACTAATTAAATAGTCGCACTGTATAATTTCACTATTAATACAACAATTTACTGAAAATTACACAATATTAATAGTATACATAATATTTATGGTACGTATTAGTTACTGCTTGCACAATGCTCTAGTTTATTTTCATGTCATATTTATATTGAGGAAATAATGTTTTGTTAAGGAACACGTACATTTTCTTAATTTACTAGTCTTCAGTCAAAATGAAAATATGACTTTAGGAATACAATAGAAGAGTTAAACCTAGTTATATATGCAAATTTTCAAAGTAAATATTTCGAACTGTTTTTGAAAAAAATGTTGTTTGCACGTTCCTAACAATGCGTAATTTTGAGCTCATTTTAAAGGAAAACTTTTAAATTTTCGAGATACTTCATAAGAAATACATTGAAGCACTTGTAATCGCAAATCCAATAATGTATAAAGAAAGTCTGTAATATCCACTGAAAAGACTAAAGTCAAGGGATAACAATATGCTAATGCACAGATGCCAGTAGTATCGCGTACAAAAGGTACGCGATAAGAGAGCAGTGTATTGATAGAACTTTCATTTGTACAAGTGATTCACGTGAAGGCGTTTCTAGCGTGATTATGGCCGCAAGACGTGAATTAACAGGCTTTAAGCGCAGAATAATTGGAGCTTGACCCACGGGGCGATCCATTTCGGAAATTGTTAGGAAATTCAATATTCCGAGATCCACGAGTGTGCAGAGAATACCTAATTGCAGGCCTAACCTCACACAACGGACAACGAAGTGGCCGACGCCCTTTATATAATGACCAAGGTCAGCGCCGTTTGCGTTGAGTTGTCAGTAAAATAACCGTGAAAATCAATGAGGGATGTACCACGAACGTATCCGTTAGAACGGTGCGGCGAAATTTGGCTTTAATGGGATATGGCAGTAGAAGACCCTTTCTAGTGCCTTTGCTAACAACATGACTTGCCTTGCAGGGCTTGTGACCATATCTATTGCACCCTACACGATTGGAAATCGGTGACTTGGTCAGATGAGTCCCAATTTGAATTGGTAAGAGCTGATGGTAGGAATCGAGTGTGGCGCATACCCCAGGCAGCCAAGTTGCAAAAAACGCACTGTGCAAGCTGCTAGCTCCACAATGATGTGAGATGTTTTTACATAGATTGGACTGGGTCCACTAGACAAACTAAACCGGTCATTGACTGGAAATAGTTATGTTCAACTACTTCGATACACGATATTAGGGACCGGGAGCGGTAGCTCAGTGCATCAAATAATGACACTGCAGCGCCTCTTAGGTCCTAGGTTCGAGTCTTGACGGCGGCAGAATTTTCGACACTAGCTTTTCAACTAGGTCGAATTCAGTTGCTGTCTGGAGGAGAATTCTAGCGGCCGGCTGCTCTGATCGGTAGTTTTCCGTTGTTTCTCCGATCCACACCAGGCGAATGATGGAGCAGTACCCTACCAAACGGGTCACGTACCGCGCGCTATCTGTCCTTCCTCTTCCTTGTCCTATCCTCACCCCCTACACACACACTTACACTAACATGCACTACACTACCACATATTCCAGGAGGCCAGTCGGCAGCTTTAAGCTTGCCCCGCTGGTGGGAGAGTCCTGGTTAGGGGGAAACCCCGCTAGGCGACGGTAGGTCGGCGCCGGGTCTCGCCATCCAGTTGGGGGAGATCACCATCTCCCGAGAAAAAAACATGCACTACACTTAACTAATGACCAAAGCCGTTGACGCGCCCGGAAACACGAAAAAAATCGGTCACTCAACGATATTAGGAGGCACATCGGTACGAGGTTCGGCACGATATTGGGAAGTATCCCATGACGTTTGTTACTTTAGTATACATAAACATTTCTTCAGTAGTTCGGGGATCCCAACACGTGCATTTTCGTTAAAATCTCGAAATCGAAATGTTTGCAGCACTACAGTTCTTACTCTAAACGTACGTCTTGGCATATGAGAAAGTATGTTCATGATAATCCGGGAATTTTATTTCCATGAAACTTAAAGGGGATATTCTCATTCCATAACGAGTAAATTGTTTGTCAACAATTGCATCTTTCGAAATAAACTGTGTCCCACTTGATTTTCCTACTAAAATGTGTATGACCTTTTGCGAATGAATATGGAAAATCTTTCGGACTCGATTTCTCCTTTGATTCTTAATTATGACACATCAATAAATATAAAAGTCCTGGGTGCCACCCGTATGCTGTGGTCGAGTTTATCTTGAGTCGCCATTAAAGGAAAGAGGATGATAATACGATGTAGATACGATCATTTCTATAAATCATGGCACTATCATTTTCTTTTGGTTTCAAATGAAAAACAATGAAGTCTTCTTTAAGAAATGTCTATATACTATTTTTGATATCTCGTACTGTTTTTGAGTTAAAGTGCATTTTTTGAACATGTGAAGTGAAAGGTTGTTTTGGAGATATAGAAAGGGTTATTCCAAGATAATTTTGGAAAAATGCTCTGCGGGACCATCTTGGACTTTGATGAAATGTTGCAGTGATATTACCTTCTCTTAGCTATTCACTTTTTGGTTAACGATGTTACAGCCATATTCTGCGTGCCTTGGTAGAAAGCTGTGTAGCACATTTGATAACGCCTGTTCTTGTGCTATTTTCTCCACCATAATCTTTGCAATTTTTTCACCTCCATCCAGCTATCTAAATTTATTTTACGCTTGCGGTCTCTACTGTTGTATTTTAGCACGTCAAGCAACAAACTTTCACCACCATAGTCGGTCATTTTGACTATGTTACATCCTATTTCCAGGAAATGGAATATTAAAACATTAATTGCAGGCGAATTATTTGCACGTATCTAAAAAACGTGTCATAATGTAGAGCGTCGAAATTAATCACTTATTAGACTTGCAACCCATTTTGGCCAATTTTATCGCTTACATCCTTTTTCCGGACTGCCTAATTTTATTGA